>JAJPCS010016811.1:159015-189839 GCA_021164005.1 Willisornis vidua nigrigula | reverse complement strand
GAGCACAAGCCCTGTGGGGAGAGGCTGAGGGAGCTGGGGGTGTTCAGGCTGGAGAAGAGGAGGCTCAGGGGGGACCTCAGCACTGTCTGGAACTCCCTGAAGGGAAGTTCTGGCCAGGTGGGGGTTGGTCTCTTCTCCCAGGCACTCAGCAATAGGACAAGGGGGCACGATGGGCTCAAGCTCTGCCAGGGGAAATTGAAGTTGGAGAGCAGAAAGAAATTCTTTGCAGAGAGAGTGCTCAGGCATTGGAATGGGCTGCCCAGAGAGGGGGTGGATTCCCCATCCCTGGAGGTTTTTCCGCTGAGCTTGGCCGTGGCACTGAGTGCCATGATCTGGTAAAGGGACTGGAGTTGGACCAAGGGTTGGACTTGATGATCTCGGAGGTCTTTTCCAACCCAATCCATTCTGTGATTCTGTGAAAATATGATGTAGGTTTAGGTTGTTGCTGCTTTAATGTATACACAGAGACAGGTCTTTAATTATGGATTTAGCAACAGTCTAAGATCATGTTAAAGTATAAATACTTATAGCTGGGAGTTAATTAGTCTGTTCATACCCCTTGTGGGGCAGAGCTCTATTGTGCAGTTTTTGTTTCATTCTTACTGGTGGCTTTTAAAGAGTTGTTCCCTGCTGGGAAGACAAAACCCAATATAAGAAAGTTCTTACATGTTCAGAGTAAGTATTAAACCAAAACCTGGCTCCAAACACCTGTAAATGATGAGATGCAGAGTCTGCTGTGTGTTGGGTTCTGTTCTGAATTAAAAAGAAAATGATGACCTTGTTCTTGGCAAAAGGTTCTTGGATTAATAAGTGTTCCCACTTTGGGCTGGAGTGTAAATGCTTTCAGAATAAAGTAAGATGCCTGTTTTCCCCCATCTCACTGTTGTTGCACATTCCCATATTTCAGGGTATTTTCAGACACTCAGTTTTGAATAAGTCCTCTCAAAGGGTTCCTAATCATGGATTTCTTTTTTCTCCTTGCTGTTGTGGACAGTATAGTGGGAGTGGAATGTCCTTGGCTGCCAGTGTTTGCTGCCAGGTATCTCCTTCCATGGAGACCAAATGTTTGTAGCAGTGTGAGAACAGCCATTCTTGGTGATTGGCAATGAGGTTCAAGGCTCTCTTTTCTCCTCTTCTGTCCCCCAAAACACAAGAGAGGACTTGGATCTCAGTTCTTCACAGAAGTGTTCCAAATTGCCTGTTGCTGGGGTTATACAGTTTCAGGAAGCACTGGAGGGTTTGTCAGAGTGATTTAGTCTGTTGTGTTGAATCTGGGCCACAACCCTCATTGCTTTCAGGAATTCTTTGCTTCTCTTGCTTTCTGATGAGGAGTTGCTTTCCTGGTTAGACTTTCCTCTGCCCTTGTGCCTGATCTCTCTCTGCACATGCCCCAAATGTGTCAGCATCACCATGTTGTGGGCTGAAATCACTGTATTTTGGGAAGGAGCAGGCACAGGGTGAGTCCAGTTTGGCTGCAGGAGCTCCTCAGTTGTTAAACGCTTTTGCAGAGGAGAAGAGAATATTCCCAAACAGCTCTGGAATGCTCTGGAATGCTGTGTGGCCACAGGAGGGATTGCACAGTGCAGCCTCCACTGCAGCCATTCCTTCAGCTTGTGCAAAAGCACTTGATTCATGCTTTGGACAGAGCTGATGCTGAGGTATTATCCATGTAAAAGTAATGGACTGCATGGAGAGCTCTAAAGTCAGCAGATATCCAGGGCTTGTATCTTATTTGGCTCTCCAGAGTAGCCTTGAAATGCGATCTCCAAGGCAGAAAAAAAATGACCAACTTCAGGGAATAATAGTTTAAAGTTGCTCCTGGGGCAATTAATTTTTAAATCCACAGTATCATCTTTATTTGACTTGCCTACCATGCCTGTAAGGGAAAGGACTTCTCCAGAATTGATGAATTTGTGTTTATGTAGACACTTGGATGTCATTTTTTGTGTAAGAATATATTTGAAACTTAGCTGTGTATAAATGGCTGTTCCAGGCAAACCAGACCTTTGATGTCAGCAGGAGATCAGTGACTGAGGGATGGATGGGGGTGGAGAAGGAAAAGTCATGAACAAAAAAACCCCCTGAGAACAAAATAAAAAGGCTTCTGGAAAGAAAATTCTCCAAGCCTTAAGATTTGAACTCAGTAGAGCAGAGAGGTTAAATGTGAGGGTGCTCAGCTTGAGGGAAGGAAGAACTTCAGAAGGGCTTCAGCAGAAATGCTGCCATTCCTGCTTGTATTTTCACTCTCTCATCCTCCCTGAGAATGACTCTTGTCGAGTTTGGTTGTGTCTAAGCTTCAGATAAATGTGGATTTTTTTAAAATACTGAATATCTGCAATTCTTTGGAAGTTTGCAGAAGTCTTTGGTCATTTTCTGTGGTAATTGTTGGGCTGTGTGAGGTTCATCAGTATTGGTACAATATAGAACCAGATTTTAAGTGACAAAAAATTTCCCTGGTCTAATAAAATTGGTTTTTAAAGGTCTGTTTGTATTAGCAAAGCACTTACAGTGTCTGATTGTAGACCAAGATGTTGTTGAGCAGTTCTCTTATAAGAATGTTTGTGAATTAAGCTAATTTAGGACTTTGTTTAATGAATTAATTAGCATTTGTAAGACCTTGTCTAAGAGTTGTATCACAGTAATATTTGTTTGCTTTAAAATATTTTGTATCTTTACACAGCTTGTTTTTTAAGGAGTTACTTATTCTCTCAGGATTATTTACTGTAACCCTCAGGGAAAGCAATTCCACATTTCAGAGCCTTTGTTCCCATCAGGGTTGGGTGGACTTTTCCTGCTGCTCCAATTTGGGTGTTTCTGTGGATTGCTTCATCCTGGGGCTGGCCTGGCTTGTGGGGCTTGGCAAAAACAGGCTGGGAAAACATTTCATCCCCGTTTGCCCATTGTCTTTTTGAAAGGAAGCAAAGCTGAAACCTCCTCCATATTTCTGGAGGGACAACACTTAACATCAGCGTGAGGTGGCAACAGGGTGGGCTTTTAGGTCCCTTCCAACCCAAACCAGTCTGGGATCCTGGGACAGGCTGTGGAGGAGCACAAGGAATTTGTAATGGGCAGTTTTCTGAAATCCTCACTACTGAGTGCTGGCATTCATAGTGGGTAAAACCAGATTTGCAACACTTTTTACTGTGGAATGATGAAGGTTGGAGAGACCAAGAGCAGTGACGTGGCCTATCCCACCCTTCCTTTGGGTGAGATGAGGGAACTGTGGAGAGCAGGAGGAAAAGAGCATTTCAGAGTTACACAAAAAAAGCAACTTTTGCTGTGCTGGAGTTGGGATTGGGTGTGGAGCATTTGGATCTTCTTTAAAGCAAGAAAAAATAATAAAAAAATCTTAGTGCCCCAGGGGAAAGAGTGGATTTACACTGGTGAAAGAGCAGCACATTCCTGATTTGGGGAAGTAAGGATGGCAATGGGAACTCTGTGAGACATCACTGGCCCCATCCCTTGCTGCTCAGGTGGGTTTTGAAGGGATGTTTCTGTGGAGCAGTGTCCAAATGGTGGAATGCAGACCAGGTTAATCACTGGATTTGTGCTCTTTGGTGTGTTATCTGTGGTTTCTGTGCATTCAGGGAAGTTTATTATGTTGTGGCTCTAAATCTTTAACTTTTTCTTTGCAGCTGTGAGGGATCCCTGGCAGAAGGATCTTCTCCAGCTGTAAAAACATCCAGAAGGTTCCCCTGCCTTCTGCTTGCACAGGTTCTGGGATGGATCTGTCCTTGCTGCTCCAGTTATTACAGAAAACCTTTCCAGTGGTGATGAGGTTGATACCAGTGAGCAAGAAGTTGTGCTGGTGTGGTTTACACAAGGTTTCCTAAGCAGTGTACCTAAAACCAGTGATGTGCTGCTGTAGCTGCATCTGCTTTGCAGTGGGTGCTGGAATAGTCACAGTGAGAGGAATCAATTCCCTGAACAACAATGTAGTTGTGGCAACAAAAAGCAGCAATGCACAGCCAGGCACTGCTGTGCTCCAATGAATACAGTAATACCTTCCTCCTGGTGTGGTGGGGAGGCTCAATTAATCATCTTACAAGTAATTAAAGGTTTCCCAAGGTGCAAAACCCAGGCAGTTATGATAAAAAAGAGCAACACCAAACCCACTTTTATTACACTGGTGCTTTCTAAAAATTTGGTGATCTGGATCTTCTGTTGGGTTTGACTTTAATTCCTCTTTCTGACCCACTGAGATCACTCCATGGCATTCCAGTCCTGCAGTGGGATTGTGCCCTTCCTTCAGCCACAGCATCTCAGAAGGAGCATTGCCAGCTCTGCTGGGCTCACTGACAACTGATAAGGCACCTGCATTTTAACTCAGTCTTTTCATAAAGAAAACCCATCCCTTTAAGAAAGGAGGGGCCATGCCTGCCTGTTTCTGGGTTCTGTGAGGGTTCTGTTAAATTCTCTGAAACTGCTTTGTGAAATAAGAAGAGCTCCTCCATATGGGGGCTTAAAATAGTTTGAATTCTGGTATTGCTAGAAAAAGCCAGAAAATTCCATTCTAAAGTTAGGCCACAGTGGCAATTTCATCTCTGCTTCCTCCTCCACCTGTGGTTTGTATTTGTGTCAACTTATTATATAAATTTCCAGGATGTCACAACTGGCATATGAGGAAAAGCTGCTTTAAGGTGGTATAACATGGAAATAACTTTGGGGATCATATCACCATTGTTTTCAGGACTGCATAAGCTTTTAGGTTCAATTTTTGCCTTTATTTTTAACATAGATGGTGATTCCAGTCTGGTTTTTTTAGTCTCAGCAGCAATTAAAAGAGCCTGATCCTATCAGTGGGGACAGATGATGCACTGTCAACATTTTGCTCCCTTCTGACAATGCACATGAAACTGGTTTGCGTGTTTGAAGGTTCCATTTTTCTCTCACGTGGTTTTCATTATCTGAGAGCCCTGAGGAGAGGCCTGGACTAAATCAGGAAAGGAATGGAGAAACCACACAATGCAATGAAAATGGTGCTGAGGCATAGCTGGGATAGTTGTGGGACAGGGGCTGCTGACGACACCAGCAGAGCAGGGAGGGCAGTGCTCAGGGCAGACAAAACAAAACCTGGTGCTGAATCAAAACTGCAGCTTGGGTTTGCAGCAATTCCCCAATTCCACAAGGATAATTAGGGGAAATCTGTGAAATTTGAGGCAGAGGAATCCTCCTCCATCTGTGCTGGAAGGCAGCCCTCTGAAATGAGCTCTGGGGTGACTGAACCTGTGTGAGCCTGAGCTGGTTTGAGCAAGAAGACACCGAAAAGGTGAGATCTTGGCCCCTCTGGAGTTCATAGCAGAGCTCCCATTGCCTGTGATGGAGTTTGTGTGTCATTAATTATGCAGAAATTGCAGTTCCTGCCCCTAAGGGTTGTGCCTCTGCAGATGTGTGAGCAGGGTTAGGTGGTGCTGCACAGGAGTGTAGGTAACTGAGTGCTGTGCTGTGTTCCTGTAGAAATATTCCCAGTATTCCTGGACAGGTTTTGCTGTTAGGACTGGTATATTCTGAATAAATCCTCCTGCCCCTGTGACTTTTAAAATTTTATGGAGGAACTTGAAATTCCATAGCATTCTTCTCATAATGCTTAAGAGCCATGACACATTCCTATTTATACCAGGCTTTGTAAGTGTTTATTCTTCTTCCTTTTCTTTTCCTTTGTAATATAAAACCTACATTATGTTGGTTAAGATTATAGGAACTTCCCTGTGAGGAAAGTGATACTTTTTAGTGAGGGAGCAGTAATTCAAAGGTCAAGTAAGGTCTTTTTAGTTTTTTCCTTAGAGGTGTTACTTAGGGAGGGTCTTCTTATGTTGATTTTTTGACTCATTTATCCCAACTCAGGCTGAGCTGCCTTTTCTTCAGGCCTGTCTCTTGTGCTGTTCTGTGCCCAGTGCTCTGAGTGTTTGGGGAGAAAGGGTAAGTGACTGTCATTCAGGTGGACTCAATTTGGCCCAGAAAGTTGTCAGAGCCGTGATCAGTCTTTGGTGTTGTGGTGGCCTCTCTGCAGTTGCCCAATGATCTCATGTAATGGGTATGCATATTATTTGCCCCCCTCGGGGTGCCACTGTTCTTGTTTTTCGTTAAAAGGAGGAAGTTTTTCTTGTTTGCCCAGTGACTCTGCCCCTCTGGTATGAAGGTGAGTAATGCTGGCACTGCTCCCTGCACCTGCTCAGTGCCACCTCCCACCTCACCTGAGCCACAGGCAGCACATGGGGCAGGCAGGGCTGGGATGGGAGCTGGGAGTGTTCATGGCTGGGGTCTGAAACCTCCTCCTGCTCAGGAGCAGGTGCTGAAATGCTCCTGCAGCGCTGGGATTTGCTGTGTGCCACCTGGCAGCTTTGGGGGCTGCTGCCAGACCCTGGGAACCTTTATTCCCAAGGGCTGTCCTGGTGTGTGTTCTCCCCCTTCCTCCTTGGGTAAGACTGAACCGAAGCAGAGAGCAGTCAGTGATAACCTGCACTGTTCATTAAACAATTTGGGACCTCGCCCTTGGGAGTCTGGTGCTTCAGCCACTTCAAAGTCAGCCTGTGTGCAGGATAACCATGTCTGCAGTGGTCCTGGAGACACTGAGGTGGAGTGGATTTTGCAGGATCAGGTGATCAGGTGCTGGGGTTTGCGTGGGCCATGGAGCAGCAGCGTTTCCATCACCCAGGGGTGACTCAGCATGGGACAGTCCCTGCCCAGAGTGGCTGGAGAGCAGCCAGGGGGAAAGGGACCTGGGGGTTGGATTGACAGGAGGCTGAAGATGAGGCAGCAGAGTGTGCCCAGGTGGGCAAGAAGGCCAATGGCATCGTGGCCTGGCTCAGCAATGGGGTGGCAGCAGGCCCAGGGCAGTGCCCCTTCCCCTGGACTCAGCACTGGGGAGGCCACACCTCGAGTGTTGTGTTCAGTTCTGGGCCCCTCGTTGAGAAAAGAGATTGAGGGGCTGGAGCGGGGCCAGAGAAGAGCAACGAGGCTGGAGAAGGGACTGGAGCACAAGGGCTGTGGGGAGAGGCTGAGGGAGCTGGGGGTGTTCAGGCTGGAGAAGAGGAGGCTCAGGGGGGATCTCAGCACTGTCTGGAACTGCCTGAAGGGAAGTTCTGGCCAGGTGGGGGTTGGTCTCTTCTCCCAGGCACTCAGCAATAGGACAAGGGGGCACGATGGGCTCAAGCTCTGCCAGGGGAAATTGAAGTTGGAGAGCAGAAAAAACTTCTTTGCAGAGAGAGTGCTCAGGGATTGGAATGGGCTGCCCAGAGAGGGGGTGGATTCTCCATCCCTGGAGGTTTTTCAACTGAGCTTGGCCGTGGCACTGAGTGCCATGATCTGGTAAAGGGACTGGAGTTGGACCAAGGGTTGGACTTGATGATCTCGGAGGTCTTTTCCAACCCAATCCATTCTATGATTCCATGATTCTATGATTGCCTGGGGACTCACAGCCAGCCCTTTCTCTGCTATCTCTGCTTTGTGTTCCCCTCCTCTATTACAGAGTGCAGGTGTGGCTCAAGATAACTCTGCACCTAAAAAATCAACCTCAGACTTCATCAGGCTAATAACATCCCATCACCTGTTGCCAACCAGGTTAAACAGTATCACACACACATCTTTTTAAAAAACCACTTTGCAAAATTTACTGCTGGAGTTTGGAGTCTGTCACTGGATTGTTTTGTGTATGAGTGACACAAAATTTAGGAGTAAAACTGAAAGTGCGTAACTGTCCTGCAGGCCTGTTGAGGTGGTGAACCTGTTCTCATCCCACCTGATGTGTAAGATAATTAGCTCCTTGGCTAAGCAGTAATTCTGGGCAAGTATGCACAGGCTGTCCTCACAGGGACTCTTGCATTCCTCTTAGTTTCACAAGCTAAAGAAAAATGCTTCTCTCTGCTTGTGAGGTTGTTATTGCTCCATGCAGGTTAATTGAGCTATAGCATTAGAGACACTCATCAAACAGTGGTGAGTTGCTCACTTGTCTAAGCTTGTTTATTTTTATAATGCTGAAAAATATTTGCATGCTGCACAGAAATGTGCTGCTTTGATTCCCTACAGCCTGGCAGTATTATCATTTTAAATTCTTCATTAATCTTTCTTCCTCATGAGGGACTGGCAAGGTTCCTGTGCATAATTACAAGATGTTTAAGGCAGGAGCCTCAGCCACTGGGTTTTTACACAGTGCCCTGCAAACCTGGGGCTTTTCTTCCCTAAATAGTACCCGCCTACCTCCCATTTTGTGCCCGTTCTTGATCTCATGGTGAAGCACTATTTGCAGTTCCTGTGTTAATTCTACCAGTTTTAGGTTCTGATGTTCCCTCAGGAGCTTTTTCCTCAAGTTTCCATGCACTCAGCTATAGGACAAGGGGGCATGATGGGCTCAAGCTCTGCCAGGGGAAATTGAAGTTGGAGAGCAGAAAAAAATTCTTTGCAGAGAGAGTGCTCAGGCATTGGAATGGGCTGCCCAGAGAGGGGGTGGATTCCCCATCCCTGGAGGTTTTTCAGCTGAGCTTGGCCGTGGCACTGAGTGCCATGATCTGGTAAAGGGACTGGAGTTGGACCAAGGGTTGGACTTGATGATCTTGGAGGTCTTTTCCAACCCAATCCATTCTGTGATTCTGTCATTCTATGGATGTGGCACTGAGTGAGAATCCACCATGTCTTGATCCAAACCCACTGTGATCACCAGCCCAGGGCACGGAGTGCCCTGGGCTGGTGATCACAGTAGGGTTGGATCAAGGGTTGGACTTGATGATCTCGGAGGTCTTTTCCAACCCAATCCATTCGATGATTCTGTGATAATTTCAGAACAGAGGCTGGAATGAGGTGTAAGATGTAAGAGCTGTGATGCTCGGGAGCAAATGGTGACATTGGTTCAACCTGGGAAATCTCACAGTGGTTCCTCAGCTGGGAATTGAATTTTCCACTGCAAAAGCAAAGAGTTTCTGGGCTTTGTGGCTATGGAGGGTGCACCATCCCACCCATGAGCCAGGACAGTCTGGCAGAGTTGTTGGAAGTCTGATTTCAGCTCTATCCTTCATAATAGATTTAGGGTCACCTCCCAAATATGTCTCTTTAAAATGTCTACAGAACCCTTCCAATTTCCTTCCAGCTCTATCATAACAACCTTTCCAGTGCATCTCACTAATTTCCATCTTTGGCACACTGCAAACTGAAGTTGCTGGAAGAGCATGACACAGTTTGGGTCCAAGTCAATAACACATGGGCTTCAGCACCGAGTGTACTGTTCATTTTTGTGCTTTGTTAATAGAAAACTTAACTCACTGGTTCTGCCAGGAGTTTCCAGCTCGCTCAGAAAGCAGATTCCAGGAATGCTGCCACCCAAGTTATTGCACAAGATTTTCTTCGTTAATTAAGAATACTGGGATAAAACTGGAAAAAATTGGCTTAGTGCTACTAGTTGGTATTTAAACAAAGTGAATTTGTTGGCCAGAGTATATTTATATTGTATCTCCACCCACCTTTTGTCTTGGATTTCTAGGCTGATTCCAGGTACATCCACACTAAAATTGGTAGGATTAAATTCCAGCAAATGTTTTCAGAGTGAACTGTGCCCTCCCTTCATCAGAACAAGCTGGTGGTGCTGAGGAGTGAAGCTCTGTGTGTGAAATGGTTCCTGGAGTGTTTGAAGGAGTTAAACATGCACAGGTTGGATTTGTCTGTTGAGAAAATCAGTAAGGCACAGAGGTAGAATCTCAAGCTGGGCTGTATCTTTGTATTAAAAAAATAAACAACATTCCCCCCACCCGCTTGGATTTTTCCAGTTGAGACAAAAGAAATCTTTGGGTGGAAAGGCAGCATCATATTGCATAATAAAAGCCTTTTTATGCACTAATAAAAAGGGTTGCTCAGGGCAGCTTGGTTTAAAAGGAAAAAAACTAGAAGAGTCAGTGCTGATCCTGGCGTGAGGGGGCTGAGGAATCCCTAACTTTGGTTGTGCAACGCTGGGAAAAGAGACTCGAAACTGCTCTAGTTATCTGCTATCTTAATGCCTGGCTTAAAGGTTCTTTACTGCATATTTGCTGGCAGCTGTTTTCAATATCTCCCTCTTGAGCTAAGTCACCAGTTAAGAATTTGACATGAGCAGTTTTTTCCCCACCATCTTGAAGCCCCACACCACACAACACTGCCTTGTTCTCCCCGTGGATATTGCTCCTGTGCCCTGGGATTGCTGTTGACACCTCATGTATTTAACTTGCAGATCTGAGATAATATTCCTTGGGTGTGGATGTGTGCCATAATGAGGCAGAGACAGCAGGATCCACGTCTGCATTCCTGCACTACATCTGCTCATTTTACTTTTTGCAACATTCCAGGAAATTAGGTTAAATTATACCTATCAATGAATAGTTTTAATATCACAGGTTCTGTTTGCATTGCCTTCCCTTAAAGGATGAATACACAAGTGTGTTTTGCATTCCTTGCCTTTTTCTTTAGGACACCTTCAGTACTAGATTTACCTGCTTGAATAACACACCTAAACACACATTTTTTATGTTCTTCTGATTTTCCACTCAATGGTTAAATTAGTTCTTTTACTGTGTCATTCTGAAAGAGAAAAGTAACATAATTAAAGAATGTTTTGGGAACTAGAGCTGTGCTCTGCAATATATTTTTGGCATAAACTCTGTCAGTGTCCTTTTCCTCTGCTCACTTTCCCAGTCTGTAAAATAAAGCTAATATTCATATCCTGATCTTTCTCAGTCATTTCTGAAGCACAGGGTGTTGAAGTTTATAAAGCTTTTCACCAGATCACCATCGTTCCTCAAAGGATTTCTGCTGATACAGTTCAAAATGCACAGCACCACTGGCAAAGGGCATCTTCATCTGTGCTGCAGCTTTCATTCTGAGCAAAAAATAAAACAATGGAGTTAAAGAATTAGCGGGTTTTAATCACTGTTTCATTTGGAGGCCCAGATGGGACAGAGCATTACTTGGCAGCATCTAATCTTGGAGCAGAAATGGTCATGATTAAAGCAGCAGCTGGAGTAGATTGCTGGGGGCAGGGGGGTTCATTCATCCTAAAGGGATCCAAATTGTTGGGCTCTGGGAGAAAACAAGAAGCTACAAAAGCAAAATCTTAAATATGGTCCAAAGTTTATTATAGCCAGGTGGGGGTTGGTCTCTTCTCCCAGGCACTCAGCATAGGACAAGGGGGCACGATGGGCTCAAGCTCTGCCAGGGGAAATTGAAGTTGGAGAGCAGAAAATGATTCTTTGCAGAGAGAGTGCTCAGGGATTGGAATGGGCTGCCCAGAGAGGGGGTGGATTCCCCATCCCTGGAGGTTTTTCGACTGAGCTTGGCCATGATCTGGTAAAGGGACTGGAGTTGGACCAAGGGTTGGACTTGGTGATCTGGGAGGTCTTTTCCAACCCAATCCATTCTATGATTTCTGGTCTCATCTGCTGATTAAAATTATGTTTGTATTACTTTCTACAGAGTTACTTGGGAAGTGAGGAGAGTATCAAGTGATTGGGCCTACTGAAGAGGAGCCTGAAGCCATCTCGGGGTAGGACTTTGCAGGAGGAAGTCTGAGTGTGTCCCCCCATGTGCCAGAACTGCTCCTCCTCACCAGGGAACTCCAGGTGAAGGACACAGGTATGTGCCTCCAAACAGGATTTTGGGACAGTCCTGTTCCAGGTGAGGTCACAGGGCCTGAACTCCTTCCTTGGTAAGGCAGCCTGGAACAAGGTGGATTTCAGCTTTCTCTTCCTCAGTATTTGCAGAAGGGCTTTATGTGGAGTCCTTGTGTTGCAGGGGTTGGCTGGTGCAAGGGAGGAAATGGGGTGGGGGTGGAGATGCAGAACAAAGCAGAACCTTCAGGGGTTGGCTCCTGCAGTCTGTTCCTGGTTCTGCCATGGAACAGACTGTTGGGGGCAAGTTATCTTTCCCCAAGAGACAAAGTTACGCAGGAAAAAGGTGTCAAAATAAAATGCTGGAATACCAACACATGTTCTGCTGTCAGGGCAGAGCCACAGCTTAGCCCACAAGCGAGACATACTCTGTTCTGAGCTGTTCTAGCTCAAAAGTAGCTCTTCTTTCAGTTACACGTCTCAAAGGTATCATTAATTTTTGGTATTTCATCTCAGGCAAGGCCAGTGAGTTTGAGTTTCCATGACCAATTCCTGGCTCCACTGGGAGACTGAAACGTAATCCCTGTTGGTCACTGCCTTGATCTGTATTTAGGATGTGCTTGACATTGGCTCTGTGTTTCTCTCATTGGGACACAGTGTTTTTCCTGCCCTTTTCTGTTCCCTGCATCAGGCAGCTCTTCCCTCCCCTTGCATTTGCATCCATTCTGCTGAGGTATTTGGATGTGTGAGGCTTTGGTTTGCCTTTGAGTAGCAGGAAGTTGCCGAGTCCTCACTTGCACCGTGTGTGGTGTTTCTGCAGAAGGGAGAATAGGTGCTGATCTCACTCTGGGCATTTCATAACTCTGAAAACCTGCTGGCTAACGAGGTATTCATTAATTGCTTTAAATGAGCTAAGCTAAGAGATTTCTTTACTTCCTTTGAACCATACGGTATCTCAATGAGCCTCTCCTTTCTTTTTCTTTTCCTTAAAACTGACAAATGGCTGATTTCACCCTTTAATCCTTGTCGACCTGCAAATATGGGAAGTGTGTTTCACCCTTGGTAGCCCTAAGTGTCACAGATCACAGACTATTCTGAGTTGGAAGGGACCCACAAGGATCATCGAGTCCAACTCTTAAGAGTCAAGCAAACAGGTCACATTTTTGCCATCATCCTGTGAACTCCAGGTCCCCTTTTTGCCTGAGATGCTGTCTGAGGTATTTACATGCATCCCTACAGCTTGTAGTTGATGGATTTGCCTGTAGACTTGCAAGCCACCCTTCATCACCTTTCCAAGGCTGTGCCCCCTGGCATGCAAGTCCTTCTTAGGTCAGGGGCCTTGATGACCCCCATTGTTATGGGAACCTTTGGTAATCTAACCTGCTCTTTTTCTGTATTTCGAGCCATCGCTCTTAGGTATCTCCTGCTTGATCCTCTCAGGCGCTAATGACCGTGTCTCCTTTCCTTAGGTCAAGGGCAGCTTTTACATTCCACCCAAAAGGCACCGCAGTTTGAGATGAGGAATTCAGAAGAGCAAGCAGCTACGACAGTTTTACAGCGCCTGCTGCAGGAGCAGCTCCGCTACGGGAACCCCAATGACAACCGCAACCTCCTTGCCTTACACCAGCAGGCCACGGGCAATGCCCCCCCTTTCAGCAGCACCGCCAGTGCCGCTGCTCAGAACGAGGGGCTGAGCTCCCAGGACCACCAGCTGGTGACTCATGCTGCCCGCCAGGAGCCCCAGGGCCAGGAGATACAGGTGGACAACAGCATCATGGAGAAGCAGCTGTCCCCGCGGCTGCAGAACAGCGAGGACCTGCCGACCTACGAGGAAGCCAAAGTGCAGTCCCAGTATTTCCGGGGCCAGCCGCACGCCAGCGTCGGGGCAGCCTTCTACGTCACGGGGGTCACCAACCAGAAGATGAGGACTGAGGGGCGGCCCACGGTGCAGCGGGTGAGCCCGGGGAAGGTGCACCAGGACGAAGGACTGAAGGACCTCAAGCAGGGGCACGTGCGCTCGCTGAGCGAGAGGCTGATGCAGCTGTCCTTGGCCACCAGCGGGGTCAAGGCGCACGCGCCGGTCACCAGCGCGCCGCTCTCCCCGCTCTCCCCACTCTCCCCTCAGCAGTCCAGCGACCCTTACAAAAGTTCTGGGTCCAATGAGTTCTACAAGAACTCGGTGCAGCCCCCTTCCCAGCCCAGCATGAAGGGAATGGAGCAGCGGGGCCCTCCTCCCGAGTATCCCTACAAAAATGTGTCCACCCCGTCTATGAACTGCAAACCTCAGGACTCGGGGCATTTCTATGGTGACCATCGCATGAGCCAGCAGGGAAGATCTGATGGGCCCATGATGAGGTACCAGCACCCCCCTGAGTATGGGTCAGTCAGGTAAGAGAGACCTTACACTTTGTGACTGCCACAGACCTCAGTCCATGGCTCTGATTTCCGAGGCAGGTTTTCTTTCAGCAAAGATCCCATTTGTATTGTCTGAAATTACAGCTGCAGACTGTCAGGAAGGACTGTTACCTGGTTCAGTAGTTGACTAGAGAGGACTGACTCTTTTTTTATTATAAACAAACAAACAAAACAAAAACCCCTCAGAACAAGCCAACTTGATTTTATGGCATGGGGAAGTTTAATGCCAAGGCACCAGAGCCTTACAGAGGCTTTGCTATGAAAGCCTAAGTTATGGTGGGATTCACTGTAGAAACCTGCAGCAACTTATTGTGACACTTAAGCTGTTCTTTAATTACATCTGTCCAGACAAAAGACTTAAAAACTGCATCGCATAGGAAAGGAGGAAGTGAATGAAAACAATAAAGGTGCAGGTAACAAAAATCACCTGAGCTTCCTGTGGGGTTTTTCAAATTTTACTTTCAGTGGTCTGAAGTGTAGGAGTGCAAAATGGAGTGTGCTTTGTGCCTCATCCCAGACTTGTTTAGCTTTTGCTCATTTTCCTTGCATCGTTTGAACTCTCAGTCTGTTGTGGTTCGCTCTGGATAAGGAGCTGGATTTGGCCTGAGCCAAACTCTGATGCCCATGGGAGGGAAGACAAAGTTTTATTACGTGGGCTAAACCCCCAGCTTTTACTTCACCTGTTTCCATCCCATCCAATCTCTGTCCAAGACCGGGTGGGATTTGCTGTAATGATTTTGGCCTCATTTTGAAGCTAAAAAGGTAATATAAAGGAGCAACAGGACGGCATTGCTGCAATAGTAAATGTGAGGTCTCTGTGGGTTTGTGTTTGCACTTACTATGTTGTGTTTTGAGGAGAGCATGGAGTAGAAACCAGTCAGTATTTGGGAGCAGAGTGTGAGCTTTGCAGAATTTGAATCTGCCCAGAACCTTCCGAGTCCTATGAGGAGCTATTTTCAGAGTTTGTCCACCATTGTTTGTGATCTGAAATGACTTCAGCAGCATACAAGCCTGATGAAAAGGCCCTTTGATCTGGCTAAATAAATAATAAAGAGGCCAGGAAAAGGGGAAGTAAAGGGTTTGGGGGGGAGGTAATGGTTGTAGACGCTTATTGCAAATGTTTTTGAAAATCCAAAGGCCTCAGACCTCTGTCGTGCAGGACAGGGAAATAGCTCCTTGATGGTTGTGCTGCACCAGAAATATTCCGAATATTCTGTGCTGTGAGTGTGAGACGCAGCCTCTTGCTGTTCAAGGGAGAGAGAGGTATTTGAAAACACGCCAATAGTCAGCTCCTCTAGACAGGGTGATTTTTGTCTGCATTGGATGGGTCCTGGCTGCTTGGAGAGAACACGGGGGGAGGAGGAAGGTTCAGCTGGCAACGTTTCCAGCAGGGGAAGCAACTGAAATTTGTCTTCAAAGCACTGGGAATCTAATGAGGTTACTTTTTAACCTAAATAGCTGCACAGAGGAGAGGTTTTCTTTGCAAGCAAATGCTGAAGCAGTAGAACAATTTTGCAAGACTAATCCATAAATTACAGAGCAGCGAAGCAAAGGAAGGGAGCAAGTCCTCTATTCCTCTAAGAGAAACTTAGCCAAGAAACCTTCTGTGTTGCTACAGGTGGGGATTTTAAAGGCATACGGCTTTCCACGAGTGTTTTCCTCGCATCCAGGGTGCCTTTGCAGTCTCCAGTTTTCCTTCCTCGGCTTGGTGTTTGTCGGGATTCATTGGGATTGGTCCATGTGTGCATTTTTTGAACTGTGCGTCAAGGAAACAAAGCCCCTTCTCTCTGTGCTCCCGAAGCCACACCCTTTGCTGCGGGTTTTCCCCCTCATTGTTCGGGGGAATTTGAGGGTGACCTAATGATGCGGTTAAATAAAACTCGTTGAGCAAGATAAACATTGGGGAATTCACAGCATTCTCAGGCTTCACCCTCCCCAGTCTGGGAAAGGAATGGGCTGTGTGGTAAGTTTAAACCAGTCTGCAAACAGTTTGCCTCACCTGCTCCTGGGCGGTGTAAGTTTGGGAACAGTGGATGTTGGTAATGATGTTGGTTTAATGTAAATACCAGGCATGCCGGAGGCATCTGTGCTGGTATTTGGAAATTTTCAGGAAGGTTTAGAAGAGCACTGGCTGCATATGAAGCTCCTGTTCTCTCCCCAATCCTTCCACTGCACTCTGTGGATGCAAAGCAAAGTCCTGTTCTCTCCCCAGTCCTTCCACTGCACTCTGGGGATGCAAAGCAAAGTCCTGTTCTCTCCCCAGTGCCTCCACTGGGCTTTGGGGATGCAAAGCACCCTCTGGGTCTCTGGGGGGACCAGGGGCTTGCAGAGTCTCCCGTGGCAGCACAGCAGGAGCTGGGGCAGTTCGGTGCAGGTTTGGTTCCTGTCTCTCCGATTCAAGCGCCATCCTCTGTTCGGAGCCCAAGCGCCTGAACTCCTGCTGTGGTGATTAATCCCATTGACTTCACAGAAAGTTTTTGAGAGGGAGGTCTGCAGAATTTGTCCCATAATTAGTAAATCACTTCTGTGCACTGCGTTGCCCTGAGCAGCATCAAAGTGGGGGCTAATCAGGTCTGACTGGGAGGCAGCGGGGAATGCCTGGGGTTGATTTTGGCTGTGCAGTGGAGTGGAGCTGCTCCCTCCCGCAGGCAGCACTGCCTGGGCTGGGAGAGAAAGGAGAGAGGGGAACTGGAGCTTCTGCAACATGAAACAGGCAGGAAAAATTTAACGAGCCACAGACCTTTCCTGATCCCTTCATTTTTCTGCCTTCCCCACTGTGTTGCTCTACGCAGGGATTGATTTTCTGTGTGCCTTGGCAGTCCCGGCTGGCTCAGCACAGCCTGCAGAGCTGCCTCACTGCCTGCCCTGGCTCTGTCTCCATCACCTCAAAGCTGAGGTGACCCTTGGAGCTGCAGAGCCATAAATCCAGCTTTGCACTTGGCCCACGTGGAATGTTTCCCTGATTCGCTCCAGGGACTGTCAGGGAAGGAGAGATTCCTGTGTGATGCAGTCTGCAAAGTGAAGTGGTGCTTAAAGTTAAGTTTTCAAACTTAAACACTTATGGGAATTACTGCTCTGAGGCTTTTTTTCCCTGCATTTGACTTTTTTGGGTCTCTGTGATACTGAGGCAAATGGAAGGAGATTGTGTAATTCTGTTTTCCATGTATTTTGAGAGACTAGATTTTTTCTGAAGTGGTTAGTTCAGATAAAATTGTGATTACTAGTGCAGGGTTACTCAAGGACTCATTCTCTCATGGAGGGAATCTTCTGTTGCCATTACATCAGCAATGCTGTTAGACACCAACAGTCACTTGTACCTTAAAATTTTGCAGCCTGCCTTAAAAATCTTGAAAAGTCTGGTGGTGTTGATTTACCTTTTCTGAATCTCTCAGCTCAAAATTGCTTTACTAGAGAAATAATTTCTTCGGTCCTCATGCTAATATGAAAGAATCTCAGAGCCTGGTATTTTGTACCCACAAAATACATGTAAGTATTTTATAAGACAAAGTTGTAAGTAGTGGGGATGCTGAAAACTTCCTTGAATGTGCGTGTACAAGTTTACATGCAAGATCTTAAAAGGTCACTGTGAGGTTACTGGGATTTTTAAATACTTTTTTTTTAAAGTAGGACATACTCCCCCATCTGTGTTACCTTGTTCTGCTGGGAATATAAATGCATTTGGGTCATTCAGGAGCCCTAATGCTGTTGGTGATGCCACAGAACTGGAGGCTCTCAGCTCTCATGTTTTAGCTTGAGCCCACAACGTTGGTATAATTTCAAGATTATAAGAGCCTTTTGATGTGAGTGCCAAGGTGCTGGATATCTTGGAAATATGTCTTGTTTCAAAGTACTCATGATTTCCTAGAGTTGCTCTTTACAAGGGGTTTAAAAAAAAATCATGTCAGCACGACTGTCCCTTTGGAATTTAAATGTTGCTGCTGTTTTTCTTTGGCCATCGTTTTGTGCCTTTCATTAGTGCTCAGGATGGCAAGATTCTGCCGTGGGGTTTCTGAGTACAGAGTAACAAGATGTTTTAGTCAAATAGCTCAAATTGTTGACATTGGCATCTAAATAGTCCTTTGCAAGATTAACTCACTGAGAGCTGTGCAATCAGTCTCTGAGTAGCTGCTTCATGTTGTTCTCAGACTGGAAGAGAGTATTTTTTAGGTTGAAAATTGGTTGTTTGCATCCACGAGGCAGACTGGCAACATATTTCTTTTGATCTAATCTCTGTGGGTCATCACAGATTAAATGTCACAGCAAGGCTATTCCCTAATTGATTATAACATCAAAGCAGAGCTGCCTGGTGATAGGTAAAGAATAAGCCTGAGAAGATGAGTGGTTTGTAAGGATGCAAAGTTTTAACTCTGCTCACAACTGGGTGAGCCAAGAAAGGTGCTGGAAACCACCTGAGACAAACCAGGTGACCTTGAGCATGGCCTCTGAGGGGTTTGCCTCATTCTTAATTCTGAGAACTGGCAGATAAAGTTGATGAAATCCATGCAGCAATAAGTAGAGCTGCCCTCTCGGGAGGGGAAGAACCAAATTGCTGCTACTAAACTGAACATTCCTGAGGAAATTAATTGCACATCACTCTTCTGCATGACCCCTGAAATACTCATGCTGTCTCTGATCATTTCTGGGGGAAATACAGCTCCTGAAATGATGTTGCTGGCAGGGCCCACAGCCACCTGAGTGTGGGAAAGAGCAAAACAGCAGGTCGGGCAGTGATTCTTTGTTTTCTCATATCTGACAAAGGCTGGACTTGTTGCCCTGTTGGGGAATTTGAGCATGAGCTTGGGGGTTGCCATACACCTCCTGTGCTGTGAAGCAGGGAAATGAGGCATGAGTTGCAGGGTGCTGAAAGAGTGAAGGCTGTGCTGGGACATCCCAACTTGTGCACTGCCACCAGATGGGAGCGATGCCGGTAATGCCGGAGCTTCCTCTTGGCCGCGGCTGAGCAGTGGATTCCTCCTCTCAGCGGAGAACAGGAAGGATGATGTGGAGTCTCTGCACTTGAGAAGCCCTTTGTGTAACCCTTTAGTTCCCAGTCCAGGTCCAAGCTCACTGTTGCCAGTTCCTCTAACACTCCTGGTGTGCTGGGGGGAGCTGCCTTGTCCATCCAGGGCCCTGCAGGGTGTTGGGTCCCTCCTGGGAGCACAGACAGCCATGGGGATGTTCTGTAGCAGCCATGGCCAGGTGGAACAACAGTGTGTGCTTTTCCAGCTGCATCCCAAAGGGTGGGGAATTTTATCAGAGCAGCAGGAGTGTTTCTGAATATGTTGAACTGCCAGTCTGGGTCTGCACTGGGCTGAGCTCCCTGCTTAAGAATCACAGAATTATAGAATCAGCTGGGTTGGAAGAGACCTCTGAGATCATCAAGTCCAACCCTTGGTCCAACCCCACCGTGATCACCAGATCATGACACTGAGTGCTATGTCCAGTCTCATCTTAAAAACCTCCAGGGATGGAGAATCCACCCCCTCTCTGGGCAGCCCATTCCAATGCCTGAGCACTCTCTCTGCAAAGAGACTGGTTGCTGCATGGAGAGGAAGTGACTTCAACTGTTAGAATAAAGAACATCCAGAGGAGTCAAAGGTAGAATGTCTTTGAAGGAGAAAGCAAAACCTGCCTCCTGAGGTCATCCAAGCATGATAAATCCACACAGTCTTCTAAGATTTCTGACTTGGCTAATGGGCTTGATGATCTCAGAGGTCTCTTCCAACCCAGCTGATTCTATGATTCTATGATTCTAATGCAGCAGGAGTGAGCTGGGAATTTCCAGAGCCTGGGAAATGTGAGCTGAGGTAGCTTGGAGTTAGTTCTGTCATGGACTAAAGCATGTTATAGATTGCTAGATCTGTCTTTGATATCCTGCAGGGTTATTGGTAGGAGCAGCAGACACACCTACTGCATAGGGGGGTTTGGAATCAAAAGGCTGCTTCTGATTCCTAGGATGGTTCTCAGATCCTTTAACTGTCTCATCTAACCAGGCTGCAGCTTCTTGGTTGATAGTTCAGAAAGCTGAAATCAGTGGTGCTGGCATACTAACCTCTAGCTTAGCCAATCCTTTTAACTCCTGAATTGCAGAAGAAAATTCATTGTTTTCTCCATGAGAGGTGGCACTTTTAAGGCCAGAACAAAAGATTCCACTCCTAACAGTCCTTGGTTGAGCAGTTTTAGCTGCAAAATGTGGTGAAAAGTTAGGAAAATAATTTTGGTCAGTATTTGGTGCTGGACTTTCTCTTCTTGTTTCTCCATCTCAAGAAGAAAGACCTTTGTGCACTTAGAATATACTTTCTAATAAAGATTTGATTTTGAAATGTTTTTAAAAACAAACATATAAAAATGAAGAAAACCTCACAGGAGTCTGTTGTGTGGGAAGACCTGTGCTCAGGAGCTACCTGGGTCATGCTCCACCTGGTCGCTGGGTTTGTGCAGCCTCTGCATGGCTGTGATGGAGCCTCTGCTCTCTGTTTTGCAGGCAGAACCCAGATGTGCCGCTGCAGCTGCAACAGAGACCACCCCACCACCACAGCCCCACGTCGTCCTTGACGTCCCTGGGATCTCTGACTTTGCTTCAGTCTCCACCACCATCTAGGCTGTCCCCTTCCCAACACCAGCAACCCCTGACTCCAAGCCAGGCTGATCCCAGCGTTCTGCCACGGACCCAGCAGCCCTTCCTGCCCAACCCAGTCCACCAGGGCGATCTGTACCGCCTGTGCCAGCCCTTCCTTGGCCCCCAGCAGCAGCAGGGTGACTCCTACTCAGTGATGCCCCGGGCCCAGCAGATCCCTTCCCCATACCAGCAGGTGCAAGTAGATCCTTTTGCCATCGTTTCCAGGGCCCAGCAAATGGTGGAAATCCTGTCAGAAGAGAACAGGTCGCTACGACAGGAGCTGGATGTGTGTTATGAGAAAGTTGCCCGGCTGCAAAAGGTGGGTGTTCTTGGTGAGAACTCAAGCACTGTCCAGTGCCTGAATTATGGAGTCCATAATTGAATCATCTAATCTGTGACTGTTACATTCCTTGCTTAACAAATTGATTAACTACTTTAGAGTCTTTCATATGTAGATTGCTTAGTCTGTATCCTGTCCCTTTGGGCATCAGCTTAATTTTGTCAGAAGATAGAATCAAAGCCTTCAGGTTTCTGCTAACAGTTTATTGACCATGCTCAAAAGCACAGCCTTGTCAGCTGCTGAAGAGGTTGCCTGCTTGGCTTGCTTAGTTAAATTAAAGCTTCTGTCCAGGTTTCATTTTCCCTGAAAGATTTTAGGGGCTGCAGGAAGGCCTTGTTTGGACTGGCATGAGACCACAGTCCCTCGAGGAGGCACAGGGGACATTGGTACAAAACTGGTTGTCAGGACAGAGTGCAGTGCAAGGAGCGCTGCTATGGCTACATTAAAGACATTTGGACTGCAGGACTGGGACTAACACTTCTTTTGTCCCTCTCTAAATGGCACAACAACTTCCCTGAAAACTTAATGTCTTGATTTGGGCCCAGCTATTTGCCACCTTTGGCTTCGTGCATCAAGCAGAGTATATGATGCTAAAACATTAAAGGAAAATATCCCAGTGAGACCCATCCTTAACATGCATGTGTGGAGGTGTTTTCATGCTCCCTTGTAGGAATAACTTTTTCATTACCAGTAGTTTAAAGCTGTGCAGCAGGTCAGCTGTTCAGGACTTTGTGGGCTTTGCTGTTCTCTTTGCACGGGGCAGTGTCTGGGGCCATAAAATATGTGACTGCTTAAAACATGTGTTTGAATTCAGGTGCCCAGTGTGCCTTTCCACGCTTGTTATTTGCTATGGTACCTCTTTCCAGGGACATAAGTGCATGTTATTGTATTTTTTGGAGGGTTCCTAGCCAGGAAATGCTTTAGAGAAGTGTTTGACAGCTTCCTGATAATGACAGAAGGATAAAAATGCACTTCCCTGCACCTCCCTTGGATCACTCGCTGTTGCAGTGCTAATGTGGTTTGCTGAGATGTCAGTTCACACTTCCATGGCAAACCAAGCCTAGTGAGGAGAGGTAGAAGTAAATCTCCTCCTGCTCTGGATGATCTGAGAAGCTTGACACTGAAGGGTAGAAAGAAAGATAAAACATATTCTACTGCAAAGTTTCCCTCGCCCCATTTATAATTTGCACATTTAAAAGCACAACAAAATTGTAGGAATGTAAACACAGAACATCAGGAGGTTTATTGTGAATTTTGGACCATAACAACTATCTGCAGAGTTCATCAGAAATGCAGGATCTGTCACTAAGTTTTTTTGGCACAGTTTGATCTGTGGGTTTTTTTTAGTTTTGCTTACTTGATATTGCATTAGCTGTGTATATAAATTCTTTTTGCCCCAAATGACTGCCAAACTGCCTAAGTCTTGGAAAAAAATAGATTACATTTGCCCTTTGTCAGTTTATTATATCCTTGTTCTCATCATGTTGGGGAAACAGAGTGAGAGTCTGGAAGGAGAGTCCAGAACTTGGTTTCAGACATTGGTATTCTTTATACAGATGGATCCAGATCTCAGACTTTCAGTTTACTCAGTGTACAAGTGTAGGTTTCTCTCAGTAAAGAACACTTGAGAGAAAGTAATCTCTTGTCTGAGACCAAATGAAAATTGTGAGTGATAAAATAGTAAGTGCTTGTTTTCACTTCCACTGCAGCTGGAAACAGAAATCCAGCAAGTTTCAGAGGCATACAAAAACCTGGAGAAATCATCCTCGAAGCGGGATGCCCTGGAAAAGGCCATGAGAAACAAACTGGAAGGGGAAATTCGAAGGCTTCATGATTTCAACAGGGACCTAAGAGGTAAATGAAGTAAAACTTCAGATTTTCAGTGTTGGTTTTTTATTGTTATACTTGGCAGGACAGCATTTTGCTGCAGAGTTCACTGTGTCTGACACAGCTGGAATATGATGGAATACTCAGGGCTGTCCAGCAGTTGAAGGATTGAAGCACTTGCTGGGAGAAGGGAAAAGACAGGTTTAGGAGAGTGCTGCAGTCTTTCATTTCCAGCCTGTTACTCATTGACAAGAAGCATCTGATAAGCCACATACCATAAACCAGATGCGAGTCTGGAATTCTCTCGTGTCTTATATCCTGGAGACAATTTGTACAATTTGTTCAGCTCACACAAATGGAGAGAGGTTTTGCTGACTGCCTAATCCCACACCAGGCATGTTCACTTGATTTCCTGTCCAGTGACCCTTCTGCACTGACATACAAACTGCAGACTGGCTTTTCTTCCTGAAGGTCTTGTCATTCCTTATCAGTGTAGGCATCTGGATTTTTGGATCCCCCTTCCTTTTCCAGAGTGAGATGTTAGTAGTGTCTGGTTCTTGCTAAGAGGCTGAGGCAGCACAACAGCTGGCAGGGGAGAGTGATGTTGGGTGGTGTTTGACCTGAATGGGGGTAAAAGTTTAAGAGTTAGTTCCAAAGGTAAAAAACATCTGCAATTTGAGATGCTTAAAAGTGCACAATCTTTTAAACTTAAGTTTAATTTTTTTATGACAGCCTTCTGATTGTCCTACATGTCATCTGCTCCATGTCTTTTGCTAAGAGGCTGCTCCCAGAAAGTGTTTGCATCCATGCAGTGCCCAGTGCACTCGAGAAAAAAAAGCACACAAAGGCCTGCATTGAATAATCTGATTCACAGTAACACAGCATAAACATTTTGTTCTAATTTTCATAGACTGATATACATTTTAGCATCTTGAAGCAGCAGAGCTGTTAAGCTGCTCTTAGTATTTTACACTATTCCCTCAAGTGAGGTAATTGGACAGCAGGGATTTAATCTTCTGCTAAGATTTAGTGGAGGGTTAAAAGAGAATCTTTTAATTGCATGGTGAGATTTATTTGTGTGAAAAAATGTGTGAAAACCCAAACTTCTGTGTTACAATTGTTTGAAGTAATTTCTTTGGAACTTTATTTAACCTGTTTTTTCTCACTGAGCATATTTCCTCAAGGACATAATTAGGAACATTTCAAAAGTCAGTGCCAGCTTCTGATGGACTTTTTACTTTAGCCTGTGTAGAATTAGGAGATCCATTCCCCCAGCTGGCATTAGAAATCCCCTGAGCAGATGTAACCTATTGCTTGAAAGTTTTTAGTGGTTTAGTTTTGCTTTTGTTGGAAATTTCTGCAGAGCGTATGGAGACGGCCAACAAGCAGCTCGCGGAGAAGGAGTTCGAGGGCTCTGAGGACAATCGGAAAACCATCTCTCAGCTCTTTGCACAGAGTGAGTGACACGGTCCTTGGGGGGCAGGGAAAGCTCCAGCCATCCTGGGAAGGAGGACAGTGCAGCAGGTTCATTATCAGAACAGAAATCAGGGCAGTGTCAGCCCAAATGGAGAAAAGGAGGAGGGATTCAAGAATTCCTCTTCTGTCAATATATAAAGTCCATCTGATGGGATTTATTAGGGATTTCAGAGCAAAGGTTTGCAGTTAAACTGTAAAATTAATCTTTACCCTGTAAATTACAGGATATTTTATCCACCTATTTTATTCCTTGAAAGCTTCAGAATTAAACCTTCCCAGGATGTCCTGGCATGAGTTAAACTGATGGGACTGGAGCCTGCTCAGTCTCCTGCCTCTTTTGCTCTTTTATTTGCCCCTGCCCTATCCTGTTCAGCAAAAATAAAGGGGATGAACACTCCTGCAGTCTGCTGGGCTGGATGAGGGTCAGGAATTCTGTCCACAGCAGTGGATTTATCACAAGGCAAACCAAAATGGATGTGAAATGCAGCTTTTCCTTTGTACTGAAATGACTTGAGGCTGGTGGCGACGAGCCAACTTTTCTCTCATCCCATGGTGTGCTCCACCCTTCTGACAATGCTCACTTTTCTCCAATTGTTACATAAAAAGGTAGTACAATACAATTGCAAAACAGAGTTTTTCTGTGGTGTAACACACACTGCTGCTACTCTGACAAATGCTGGTATTCCTGCTTTATGTCATTTTTAGCTGATTCCTTGTGGCTTACATTGCAAACAAATGACTGTCAGAACATGAATTCCAAACTCCTGGTGGTGGTGGGAAGTCTGTGAGTTCAGTCTCTCCTTCAGACTGGTTGGTGGACACTGAGGTGCCCCCAAAGAGGCAGGAAGATCAAAGCTGTGAGGGCTCACATTCCATTTCTCCTTTTGGGTGGACATGAAAGCCACAGTGCTGTGTCAGTCCCAGCATTTCTGGGAGTGCTGTAGGCACTTGTGGAGTGAAGCAGTTCTCATTTTGGGAAAAGTCTGCACCAAAACTCCCAAAAGCCTCTCTGCAAGCACTGAGGGATTAACAAACAGCCTGCTGGCACTGACTGATACCTGCTGGCACAATGTCAGCCTGTCTCATTGCAGATCACTCTCTGCAGTACATTTTAATGTGTTCACACTGTCAGCAACTCATTCCTGGGTGGAGGAAAAATGCTGGGAAAAGATGGGGAAAAAAAGTGGCAGGTGATGGTCACTTTTGTCCTGGTTTCTTGTGTCATGGGCTGGCTCTGAGCTGAGCCAGGGTTTGCTCTGCAGAGTTCTGGGTGCTGCTGGTGGACAGGTTTGTTTTGCAATGTGTGTGTGGGCTGTGCTGCTTCCCTGCACAAGGGAATCTTTAGCTTCTCCATGTTGCTGGAGCTTTGCTCCTGGCTTTTTGCTGGCAGGAGAAAGGGGGTAATTGTGGTCCTGTAAATATAGTTATGCACATGCTTGCACAAATGGGCCCCTGTACTCCATATGCAGCCTGTCCTAACACCCAGCACCTTGTTCCTGTTTTTCAAGCCTTCCACTCCTTGTCCTCATTCCTTTGTCGTGGGATATTGGTTTCTGGAATGCAGTTTCTCTGGTGTCATCAGGGCTGGGTGTAGATCACTCCAGGGAGTGTTCTGTGGTTCTGTATCCAGCAAGGGGGTTAATGCTGGTTGGCTTGAGCTGGGAATGACAACACAGGCAGAGCACATCAGCTCTGTGTTGTGGCTTTGCCTTACACCCCTGTGTGATAAGTCCTCCAGTCCACAATTATCTTTATCCTATTTATTTTTTTGTGAAGGTGGTTGCCCTGTTCCTTAAACACTCAGCGTGGCTCCTTCAGCTCAGTCCAGCTCTTTTTGCAGAGCAGCAGGAAAGAATGAGCTGCTCCGCTTGGGGTGGCTTCAAAGCATCAGACTGGGAAAAAGGCTTTCTTAAACTGCAGGTCTGCTTTGAGCAGTGACCAAACAGATATATGTGCCTCAGTTCTGGCCCAGGGTGGTATTTTTAAGGGGAAGACTGAGGAGTTCTCATTGCTCACTTGTTTTCTGACTCCTCTGATGGCACTGACAGCAAAGTGGGACAGCTGAGGTTTCCTCTGAGAAAGGACAGTTGCCCTGGGCAGAACAACCTTCCTGTTGTGGGGCCAGTGTGGCAAAAAGGAGCACAAGTTTTTCAGGCACAGAAGTCTGCCATCTCTCTTCCCAGCCTGAGATATTAAAATTACTCTGTTTTCCACCACTGAAAGCTCAGAGAGGAATAGGTGCCAAGTTTCACTAACCATCTGCATAATCACAGCAAATTACCTCACTGAGTAACTGTACTGAGTGATGCACCTTCTGTTCCTCCTCACTGTCATTGTGGCCCATTGTTGCTTGAAGGTCCCATGCTTGTTTTTCAGGGTTACAAGTCTTTCTCTTCCTTGAAAGCCATGTCCTTTTTGTCCACCCTTAGCTCCAGATTGGCATTCCCTCCTGTCAGAAGTTCCAGCACAATCCTTCCTTCACCTCTGCAGTGAAATCCTCCTGAAAGCTGGGCAGGGATAAGTGGTGCCCATTAGTAACTCTGTCTTTGTTTTCCTAGACAAGGAAACACAGAGGGAAAAGGAGAAACTGGAGATAGAACTGGCTGCAGCACGTTCCACCAACGAGGACCAACGGAGGCACATCGAGATCCGAGACCAGGCCCTGAACAACGCCCAGGCCAAGGTGGTGAAGCTGGAGGAGGAGGTAAGGGTGCTGGGAGAGAGAAACTAGGAGAGCCTGGGTTCCACTGACTGTGGGAATGAGTTTGTCTTGGGGAAGTTTTAAGGAAATCTGCTTTTTTCAAAGCTGTTTGTATCTGCTTGGCTTTGTGGTGACCAGCTAAACCACTGAGCTGTGCACAGATAAGCCACAAATCTGTGTTTCATTGGAAGTGCTTTTGTCTAAGCAGCCATGTTTTTGTTTCAACTTGTAAAAGTAGGCTGGAAGTGAGATCTCAGCCCTGGCAACCTCCTGCACTTGGCAGAAATTCAGTTTGGATGGACTTTCAAATAATACCAGATGAATGCAGCTTGTCCCCTTGCCAGGTGTGGGGACAGTGGAGATCTCTGTGTGTGCCCAGCATTTGTAATAAGCTGGGCATGACCTTAGTTGTTTTTTCTACCTTTCCTCCCAGGAGGCGATAATGTGTTTTAGCTGCTTAGCTGGGCAGCTTTCACAGCAGTTTCTGTTGTAGCTTTGTCCCTGCCACTCATGGCCCTCACCTCACTGCCCTCTGCCTCACAGTGTCCCTCCTCTTTCCTCCTGCCTCATTCTCTCCTCTCAAAGGCTCCATTTCCCACTCCCAGCCTCTGCTTCCTTTACTCCTACTCTTCCTCTGTGGAGAGTCTCAGGAGGAAATCTCTTGGCCAGGCACACTTCCTCACTGCAGATTTGTTCTCCATTTTTCCACCTCCCTGTCCCCCTCACTGAGCACTGTCCTTTGTGCACCTGAACTTTGCTGCCTTCAGAGACATTCCTCACACCTTCCCCTTGTCTGCTTCTGCTTCTCTCTCTGCTCAGGATCCCGTTGTGCCAAGAGAGGAGGAATGATCAAAGACAAAGGGAATATCCTCCTCTCTCAGGTACAGATGTAGCTGCCTTCTTAATTTTAGCCTGTTCTTCTCTGAAGTCTGTATTTTATTTGCCTCAGTAGCCCTTCCCCTCAACCTTCTTGTGTTTCTTTCCCTGATGTCCTTAATTTTTGCCCTTTCCTTTAATATCTTCAGTGTCATGGAAGCTTTCCCTCAGTCTCTGTCCTCCTGGATCTGGTCTGCTCATCCAGCATGTTGTGGGGTTACCTGCCTTGCTGACCTGCACCTTGGTTGCTCAGGGGACAGGGAGCATTAGGTTATGGGTAGTTTATAATTCTTTTTGGCCCTAAAACTATTCTCTCCTTGATTCTGCAGTGTATTGGAGCTCCTTGGCTTCCATTCAGATTTCAGCACTTTATTAGGCTAAGAGTCTGATGTGTCACTAACTCCAAGTCCATGGGCCATCCTTGTGGCTTCCCTGGAACTGTTCTCATGCTTGGAGTTGGAGTCAGTGTGTGTGGAAGGTGTGATCAGCACACACACAGCACTTGCCTGGGTTGAACCTCAGTGTGGGCACTAATCCTGACTCCCTCACAGTAAAATTGAACCAAAGTGTTGCTGCCTGAGTAAAATAGTAAAATAGGTAAGTAACTCAGGGCTTAAAACCCCCCCTGTGCACTAACAGAGTGCAATGCCCTGCAGGTGGGCCTGTGGTCATGTGCACCCAACCTCTGCTCCAGTCCCAGGGTGTGCAGGAAGTGCCACCCTTCCTGCTGTAGATAAATATGAAAGTGTCTCAGCGAGGGAACAGAAATTAACTCTCCTTTTTCCTAGAGGTGAGAGGGAAAAAAGGGGAAACAAAGGTTAAAGAGGCACTTTTGCAGGTTTCTCAAATCACTTTTTAATGAAATACTTAGGATTATAAAGCATTTGTTGCCTCATTAGTATTAGATTGTGGAAAGTTCTCAAATCCCCAGGCTGGTTGGTAACCCCTGGAAAGGTTCTCAGAGCTCAGGGCACCCTTTAGAGGGGACCAGAAACATTCTAGTGAGTGACAGTCACTGACCAGGATGTATGAACAGTTTGTCAATTATTTCTTTTATTCCTGCCGAGTGAATGTGAATGACCAGTCCCTGTAATTGTGAGGAGTTCCAAACTAGTCCTGCAGAAGAGGGTGGAGTTTCTCAGCTCAGGTTTGGCAGCTGCTCTGGCCCAGGGCCTGAGAGGGGGGTGCACAGTTCAGTTGTTTCATCCTGTAATGTCAGTTTTCAGCTTTTTGTTTTCCCCTTTCTGTTGTGACTTCCTATTAAGCAGAGTAACCCTGCCTTGTATGCACCAGATGCTTTATAAAAAGAATATTCTGTTCTAAGGAGACCTCTTAAGCCAAACATCACCATAACAACTTCAGTGTTGCATTGGAATTGGAACTTTAGATTCTTTTTAAAGTCCTTTGCTTGAAGGCCAATTTGGACAAAACCACTTATTTGTAAAATGTAGATACTTGTCTACTCCTGGTGAGCTTTGAGGGGCTTTATATATTGGATTTTAACCTCCAAGTTAGAGCAAAAGGTGAGATAAAGGGATGCTAAAGGTGGTGGAGAAAGGAAGGATCTTGGAGATCCTGAAGCAGTTGGAAGCAAAAGCAGACATTCTCACAGAATACTTTCCCAGTTAGTAGGGGTGAAATGACTCTTCAAATTTAGAACAAACTGCCATTAAAGTTTTTGATAGTGTGGAGTTTATTTCTGTAAAGTGCAAAAAAGGGTGAGTGATCATAAATATTTAAAGCAAACTTAAATATGTCTAAGAACAGAACTGCTCCATATGTATATGTTTTATATATAATATTTAGACTTTACTACTTCCCCACTCTCCATAAAAATACCCAGTTATTAACCCTCTATTTTCACCTCTGCATTTTCATTCTTCCCTTTAGAAGGTGTTCCACACAAATTGTTTCTAGTGAAGTATTTGTGGTTTTTCAAATTATTTTCTTTATTTGTCATACATTTCAGATAAACTGAAGGTTTGTGGGGTTTGCACAGTGGTGGAGCTTGTACTCCTTTGTTCCACCACTTTACAAACCACTGTTTTACTGAGTGCCTTGAGACAGCTCTGAAAAATCATGACTACACCAGGAAGATAAAAATACCTTCTCTTTGCCGTGCTCTTGCACACAACTTGCAGTGGAAAGAGGAGCCAGATGTCCTCTCACATGGGTAGAAGTTGGGGGACTGATGGAGGGTACAAATTTGAGTGAAATATCTTTTCTAAAAGTGCTTGTGTTTATGAGCTCCTTCAGCCATCAGAATTCAACATAAAGCAGATAGCAGGGCTAAGATACTGTATTAATTTCCACTGTGCTGTTGTGGAGAGAAATAACCTACTACTCCTGATAAGACTGAGGGCTCTGTCTCTGGGGAACTGTGAAGATGCATTTCCCAGTGACATCTATTGTACTTTCTATGCTGTGTCTGAGATGCCTTCAGAGCTCTGGGTGGTGGAGAGGAGACCCAAAGGAGAGCTCTGTGCTTGAAGGCTTGTCTGGGTTTTTTCCAGTCACTTCTCTGGGTCTATAAAAAGATATTCCTGGTCTCCACAGCTTTGTCTCACATAAATGCCTAGACTCTGAGAGCTACCTAATACTTCTTTCTGAAGGGGACACTCTTTGGGTGGGTTATTGTTCCTGGATGGGGAGTGTGCAGGGGAGAGCAAACTCTCTCTCTTCCCTGTAACTAATCGGTGTGTAATGACCTACATTCTGTAACAGAACAGAACTGGCTTTTTACTGCTGTGTCACCATCTCACAGATTCTGCCAGGTAGTGATTTTCCAGAGGTGGCTTTGGGAGTTAGAACTTATTTTAGCAAAAACAAACATGCAGCAAACACTGTTCCTACAAGAGGATGGTGTTACCACGTTGTTTCAGCAATTCTTGCTGAGGCCAGTGGTGCCTTGTTGGGCCTGGATTCAAACAAACTGAGGATTCAAAGGCATCCTAGAGGAATATATTCCAACTGCACGAGGGAGAGGTGGTTTAAATGTGCTTGCTGAGG
>JAJPCS010016811.1:139777-158615 GCA_021164005.1 Willisornis vidua nigrigula | reverse complement strand
TCTCTTCTCCCAGGCACTCAGCAATAGGACAAGGGGGCACGATGGGCTCAAGCTCTGCCAGGGGAAATTTAAGTTGGAGGTCAGAAACAAATTCTTTGCAGAGAGAGTGGTCAGGCATTGGAATGGGCTGCCCAGAGAGGGGGTGGATTCCCCATCCCTGGAGGTTTTTCAACTGAGCTTGGCCATGGCACTGAGTACCATGATCTGGTGAAGGGACTGGAGTTGGACCAAGGGTTGGACTTGATGATCTCTGAGGTCTTTTCCAACCCAATTGATTCTATGAAAGCCCTGTGCCCTCTTCAGAGCCTCCCTTCTGCAAGGCCCTGGGATCCCTGGAAGAGATTGCATGCTTTGTCAAAGCTTCAGTGAATGGAGAAACAGGATTTGTTTGGCTTTGGCAATGTTAATCCTCTTTCTGCTGGGCAGTTGTGGTAATAATCAAGTACCCCTATTTCTGAGAGGAAAACTTTATCCTTGACCATGGTGTTAGACCATGCAAGTGCATGACAAGAGATAGGGAAAGAAAATGAATCTGGAAATACTTGATGGGGCAGCCAGGGAATCCTGGAGGATTCACTGCATCATTTTGCACTTAGTGTACTGTATTTATGCAGAGCCCAAGCCATTCCTGGGCCTCTTTATTTTTCTTGTCCTCAGTCCTGTTGTGGAATTTACATAAACTTTGTAGTAAATGGGAATGGGAGAGTGACTGCTCTTGTTTACATTGGTTTGGTTAGAAAATCATGTTGATTAAATTGTAGCCTGACCTCTGATGCTTGGTTGGGACATCTTCCAGTGCAGTCAGGGGTTGACCTGGAGAAGAGAAGGATGCTAATGAAGTTGTGCTCTGTGCTGTACAAACTGCTGGGCAGGGATGCAGTCATGCTGAAGAGCTCTGTGTGCTTCCAGACATGTACTGAGGTTATGGGAGATCTCACATCTTAAATAGCTGTTACAACAAAGATCTCCTTGTGAGCAAAATGCTCTTTATTTTCAGAGCATCCTTGGAGGCAGAGCAGTTATGGTGCATTATGTGAACATGAGCTTGCTTCTTAGTTAAATGTTGTACCATCAAAAGAGAAATGACTATCCTGTCAAATTTATTTAAAACTGCGTACTGAAGGGCATGGCTGATCCTTGTAAAGCTTCAGGGATGAACTCTGAGCCAGAGCACGTGTTCACTGCAAGGCCTGGTGCAGAATTCCAGTGCCCTTTGTTGCCATCTCTGCCATGGTAGATGTTCTTTGGCGCTGAGCAGCCAGTTTGGGTTCTGGGATGGAGGAGACAGGGTGGGGAATCCATGGTGAATGACTAAGAACAAGCCTCAGCACGCTGCCTTTTTTCCTTCCTCCCAAATTATTTATGTCTTCAGCACCCTGGCAATGCTCAGGAAATTGTTTCCAATTCCTGTCTTAGGAAAACAAGATCATACTCTCAATTTATGGTCGTGAAATCCCTCTGTACTTGGAAGAGTCATTCCTGATCTTTGCTTTGAGAGGACAGAACAAGTCCTAAAGTTTGAAAAATAAAAAGGATAAAAATTAGATGTCAGTTCTACCACTCCTGGAGACTCCTGGCCCAGAGAAGGGTAAGTTGTTCTCTCAAACACTTGCAGAGTGGCAGAGCTGGAAATGAAGGAAAGTGCCAGAAATGCAGTGAGTTGACTGAGTGCAGGGAGTGCATGAAATGAAACAATCTCATAGATAAAGGATAATTCTGACAGAAGACTTCAGGAAAGCTGAGTTGTCTGGAGTTCATCCATGCATATGGATGTGCTTATGGAACTTATGGAACACCTGAGCTCCAAAAACCTGAAAATTACTTGAGGAGTTCCTGAGTTAATTCTGGTTTTAAGTTGGTAAAAAAAATACACAGACTCCAAATATTCTAACATTCCTAATTCTTCCTTAAGCTGGAAGATGAGATGTATCTTATGAAGTGGGAGAAAATGTTGTGTTTCTGCAAAGCCCCTGAACAAGCTGTGCCTGTACATTGAGTGCCTGAGCTGGGCATGTGCAGGCAGTGCTGGCAAGTTGGGCAACAGCTGGTGTTGCAACTTCCACCTGCAGGTTTGGTTAGTTGGGAGCATATTCAAAGTGGAATTTTTGTGTCCTGGTTCTGTTTTCTCCTTGGGCTCTTGGTATTTGAATCAGGCCAAAACATTTGTCCACACATACCCATCCTCAGGTCTGTTATTTATGAAACCAGTACAATGTTATTATCAGAGGCTGCTTTTGCAGGGAGGTTTTACCTGTGTGTTAAAACACTTTTCAGAAGTTCAAATGCTTTGTAGTAGGTAATAAGAGACCAAATGTGCATCACCTCATCCTCAACCTTTTTTTACCCAGAAGAGAGTGGGATGTGCAAGATATTATTGTTCAGCTTGATACATCATGATACTTCACTGCTAGTGAGTTTATCAGGTTGTTCCTTACTCTTGTCCAGGTCAAAATCCAAGATACTGAGTGCTCTCCATTTCCAGGTTCTGCTGCTGACCCCACAGTTTATCCCCTTTGGCCACCTTGAGCTGCTGTTAATCTGAGTGCAAAACCAGTGCATGTTTCTACCCTTCAGTGGAGTCTGAGAAAGCTGAAATTGCTGTTATTAATCACTGTGATCTGAAATAAAAAGATCAAATAAGTACAATATTTTTTTGACTTTCTACAGAGCAACAGAGAAATATTAAATTGTATTAAAATATTTCTTGTCCCTCCCATTCCAAAGAAGCTTGAAATCTTGAGCAATCAAAGAATAAAAATACCTTTCTACTGTAATGCACTGGTGGGAAGTCCTTTGGCTGGATTGCTCACTGTTTATTGTAACTTCTATTGTAAAATACTTGTTTGAGGAAAATGCTCTAAGGCAGCAACACTCATGCTGTGAGATGAGATGCCTGCTGACTTCATGAAGAGAAGAAAAGGATACCATGTCTGGGATTAATAATGTTGGGAGATGTTTCTCTCTCTGCTATTCCCATTGCAATCTGTGCATTGCCTCAAGCAACAGGAGTGAGAAAAGGGAAAATTTTTGAAGAAACACATGATAAGACCTTTTTGCAGCAAAGGTGCAATGTAAGAACAGCTGATGTTGTTCAGATCAAAGGATCCTGTGTCTGCTGAAACTCAGAGCAGATTCCTGGGGAACATTATCAGGATGGAGCCAACAAGCAGTTGTACTTTCCCAGAATACTTTCCGCTCCCAAGAAGCACTTCCTGAGCCAAAAGTGGTGTCTTTTGTCTTTAATATCCCTCAGTGGACTTTTCTTCCATGGAGCTGTAGAGCAGCTCTTTGAACTCACATAAGGGAGTCTGTGTTCTGCATTGTGGTGCTTCTCTAGGCTTTGGCTCCAACTGTTGAGAAAAGTTGCCTTCTTCCTGCTATTTTTGTGTTTCAGGGTTTATGACGGGCAGAGCTACAAAAGCAGTGCCCCAGACTTGCTGCAGAAGGCCTGCTAATTGCAATCAGTCTTCTCCTTAACAGAAAGTATCTCTACATGTGCAGTATTCCCTATATTAGAATAGAGTTGAGCCCTGGGTGTTTTTTATTCTTTTTTTTTGTTTAATTTATATTTTAGTTTGGTTTTATTCTTCCTGAACTGTGGATTAACCTTGCTAAGACAGTTATTGGGGATCTCAGCATGGTAGTTGCTGTTGCTTGTTGTGAGGCAGGGCAGCAGCTTGTTCTGCAGGATAAACCACGGAGGAGGATGGAAGGGCAGGGGCAAGAACAGAGCAGGATTTCTCAGGTCCCTCTGGGCCAAGATTATTCCAGGCTGCTGGAATAACTCTGGCTGCAGCATGGGGAGAGCACAGGGTGTGTCTGGTGTGGGCTTTGATCCTGTTATTTTAATATTATGGGACTGGAATAAGGATCCTACAAGTTTTGATTCAATTTCTTCCTAATCTTGTAAAAACACTGCCAGCAATTTTCAGCATTGCACTGAAAGTGTTCCCAATTTGTGGACCAGCTCTAAGCACTGTCTTTGCTGCAGTTACCTTGGAAACGTGTCAAGTCTCTCAAACAATATAATGAACCAGGTGCCCTTTCTAGTGTGTTGCTGCTCTCAGACATCTGCAACAGGAATTCTCCCCAGTTTCCACATTGTTACTGTGGGGTCAGTGAGGGCAAAAAAGCCAAATATACCCAACAGGAAAGCAAAAATGGGACAGACCTGTAACATCCTGAGTGTCAAGTCCAGAGCAGGATTCTGAGGCTCACTGACAGCAGTTACAGAATCAGGGAAGCATGGAATGGTTTGGGTTGGGAGGGACCTTAAAGATTATCCCATTCCACCCCCTGCCATGGGCAGGGACACCTCCCACCAGCCCAGGCTGCTCCAAGCCCTGTCCAACCTGCCCTTGGACACTCTCACGGCTGGGGCAGCCACAGCTTCTCTGGGCACCCTGTGCCAGGGCCTGCCCACCCTCACAGGGAAGGATTTCCTCCTGATATCCCAACTAACCCTTCACTCTGTCAGTGTGAAGCCATTCCCCTTGTCCTGTCACTCCAGGCCCACATAAATAGTCTCTCCTCTCGGGCAACCAGGAGTAGGACAAGAGGGCAGGGGCTTGAGCTCTGCCAGGGGAGGTTTAGGTTGGACATCAGGAAGAAATTCTTTGCAGAGAGAGTGTTCAGGCATTGGAATGGGCTGCCCAGAGAGGGGGTGGATTCCCCATCCCTGGAGGTTTTTAAGATGAGACTGGACATGGCACTGAGTGTCATGATCTGGTGATCACAGTGTGGTTGGATCAAGGGTTGGACTTGATGATCTCAGAGGTCTCTTCCAACCCAGTTCATTCTATGATTCTGTGACTCTCCCATCTTTCTTCTCGGCTCCCCTCATGTGCTGGAATTCACCTGGACATCCTCCTGTGGCTGCTGTGCAAAGCCCAAAGTTCACTCCCTCATTCTCATTATTTAATTCCTGTTGCATTTCCTTGCTTTCTTTCAGCTCAAGAAGAAGCAGGTGTATGTGGAGAAGGTGGAGAAGATGCAGCAGGCGCTGGTGCAGCTGCAGGCAGCGTGTGAGAAGCGGGAGCAGCTGGAGCACCGGCTGAGGACGCGGCTGGAGCGGGAACTGGAGTCGCTCCGCATGCAGCAGGTACTGCCTGTCCTGGAGGATGGCACTCTGCACCTGCACCACACAGAAAAGGAGGGCAGTGAGGGGTTTTCATCTTGTGTTATTAACAGATGTTCCATGGATTTGCTGACCGTTGTATTGTTTTTACCTGATTTTATACTATTGTCTTGGGTTGAGCTGGCAAAATGCCAACTGCCCAACACAGAATCACAGATTGTTCTGAGTTGGAAGGGATCCACAAGAATCATCGAGTCCAACTCTTAAGTCAATGGCCCACACAGGGGATTGAACCCATGACCTTGGCATTATTACAGCCAAGTTTTAACCAACTGAGCTAACACAGAGTCAGAGCCTCCCTCCCCCTGCTGAGAAAAGGGAGAAAGGAAAACAACTCAAAACACGTTTAAGCTTTAACTAACTATATATATTTATACAGAAAAGAGAAAATTAAAAGAAAACTACAATATAACACACACTTACACAAGTTAGCTATAACAAAAAATAAGTCCCCACTCCCCATCTGTTGGGGCATGTGGGAGGTCACCATTTATTGGGGTCCCCTTATCCCAAATAAGGGGGCAGCGTGAATGATGGTCCAAAGAGCTCAGGCACAGCAGGCATCAGAAGGCTTTGATTAGAAGGTTTACAAGAGTTTATTCAAGATAGTTTCACAGACAGTTTCCTCATAGGTCATAGTAGTAGTAGTTGTTCTCGTGGTAGTAGTTGTAGTAGTAGCTCTATTCTCAGTAACATCCACACATTTATATCCTCTCACATCCAACATGTCATGACATTATTGGCTAGCCCATTCACCTTACATTCACCAAAGCATCTCGTTGGATGCAAGACCCCACACACACTCCAGGTAGCTCTGTTGTCTTGAAGGGAGAACTCTGAACTGCTTTCCTTAAGGGAGGGACTCACTGTCACCCCATCAGACACAAATCCCACTATTTTAGCTACAAATCACTGTGGAGAACTCAATCCCCAGAGGGACAGACTCAAGCAGAAAGACTAAGAACAAACACTTTACTTTGCTAAGATAACATGGTGGTGAGGGGTGCTGGGCCTGGGCCTCCCATCCCTCCTGGGACAGCATAGTGAGTTCTACCCAGATGAGAAGCCACAGAGGGACTGACTGAGCCACTCCCACACCAGCTTTTATATTCTGAGATGATGTTGGAATATGGTCTGGAATCCCATTGACCAGTGGTGTCAGCTGGGCCAGCCCAGCCCAGCTCGAGTCAGCTGAGAGTCTCAGCCCTACTCTGAAATCTAAAGCCTAAATTTAGGCCTGCACTTGGCTAAACCCATAACAACTATTGCAGTCAGAAAATTTAGGTAAGCAGCAATAGAGGATCCATCCCCTGCCAGGGTGCAGACACAGCCATATAGCTTAGATGCTTTATCTTCAGGTATCCTGGTTATCTTTGCTTTGAAATTATTATCTTATTATTTTATTATCTTATATAAAATTCATTCACAACCGGTCTGAAGAGAGGTCTGAAGAGAAACCACACAAGACTAAACCAGCAAAACTAATTCTATAAATACAGTTGATGAAATGTAGACTAAATTCTTGTGAGTGTAGGGCGAGTCTTTTTTAGTGAAAAGAATGAACGAGAAGTAGGTTGTGCTGGGGTGTAAAGTTTCAGTTTTACTTCAGCCTGTGTCAAACACAGGTGAACTATCAGGTGTGTAAGTTTTACTGGACACAGGATGCATGTGTTCTAAATCACATTTAGTTTGAGGTTATTTTTATCCCAAACTTTCAGCCCTGCATAGGAATGGATATTTAAATCTTACTTAGGCTTTTTTGTATTGGTTTTAGTAGGAGTTACAGTAATTTATGAACTTTTCAGTGTTACCTTTGTAGGTACTTTAAAGCCCCTGACTTTTTACATTGAGTCTGAGTAAACACAAAAAATGGCTTTCTTGTCATGGTTAATAATTCTAAGATGAGCATAAAATAGCTTGTCTGACCCATTTCTTTTCTTTTAAACGATTTTTGAAATTTTTTTAAGTCAAATATCCTGCTAATCCCAGATTATCTATTGAAGTATTAGCTCAGCAAATCTCCACTCTTGTTCTGAAAGGGAACACTGCCTGTCTTCCAAATATTGCTTTAGAACTGAATTATTTTAATCCCCAGTTACTCAATCCCCAGGTATGCACTGATCATATTAATTTAATAACCAAACCCTTTAACAATACATTTGATGTATTGTGTTGAAGGGCTGATATCTCTGATATACATTGATCATGTTAATAACAAAATCCTTTAACAATATATTTGATGTATTGTGTTGAAGGGGTGATATCTCTGATATACACTGATCATATTAATTTAATCACCAAATAATTAAAAATATATTTGATATATTGTGTAGAAGGGCTGGTATCTCTTGTATACGAGTTACGGTTTTGCTGTAGGTGAATGGGTGTCATGGATGTACTGTACACATCACACCTACCAGCATGATTGAGCTCTGGGGTGCATATTTTGGGCTTTGGACATGGGAAAAGGCCTTAGGAGGAGCATTTTCCCTCTCAGATATTTGCTTGTTGGTCTGCCCAACATGGCACAGACCCACCTGGGGGGTTCTTGTGTCAAAGCAGTGCTGCTCTGGAGCAGCCTCTGCCCTTCCGACAAAGAGCACACCACCCAAGCCTGATTCCTGCACATGCACCCTGACACTTGTGGGGTTGATTTTGGTTTGTTTGTCTCTTGCCCATCAGCGCCAGGGCACGTCCCAGTCTGCCAACGTGTCCGAGTACAACGCCACGGCGCTCATGGAGCTGCTGCGGGAGAAGGAGGAGAGGATCCTTGCCCTGGAGGCTGACATGACCAAGTGGGAGCAGAAATACCTGGAGGAAAGTGTGATGAGGCAGTTTGCTTTGGATGCAGCTGCAACTGTGGCTGCTCAGAGGTAAAGGAGACTTTTCATAGCACTGAGATTGTTTTCTCTTTCCAGTTGAATGTCATATTTCTCACCAGGGAATGTTGTCATGCCACCCTCCCAGGATGGCCTGCCTTGTGGTCTGAGTGGCTCCTCAGAGTTCTTCATACCAGTGAAGCTTGGCTGCTTTTTCTGGGAGCTGTGCAATTGCCAGCAATTGGAAACACTTTTCCAGGGGAAGATTCCTCCACATGCAGCAGCCATTTTCCAGACTAGAATTTTTCTGAGCCATTCCTAGAAGCTGTTGATTCAAAAATAGGTGTATGAGAAGGGGTTTGTTGTTTTTTTTTTTAAAGCAGGAGTCAATCCTTTCTGAAGTCATGTGAGATGGGGTGAGCTTGGTGATTCACATTCACCCTGAATGGCTTCCTTGTTCTCCAGAGTGTTTTTGCAAATTGCTTTGTGGTATTGTCCTCAAAGTGGTTACCAACCAGAAACATCTACTAGGAAATTCTGCCCCAAACATTCTGCTGTGTGTGGAGAGCATTGCCTTGTGGGGGTGGGAAGGGTGTCTCAAATTTGGTAACAAGCTCACAGTCCAAGACAACTGTGCAGAAACACTTACTGTGGCTGTAAATAGGCCCCAGTGCTTCAGCTAGTTGGCAAACAGGAGCTGAACTCCTTAGCATTAGGGTTTGCTTCTATATAATTCCATTGCTCACTAGTTTATGCTTCTTGATGGCACTTTTTGTTGTAGATTGTTTCATGAGCCAGGCCCACATAGGGCTGTTAACCACCACTGGCTTTCCAGCTTGTATGATCCTGCTGGAATTACAGGGGCAAAGCTGCAGATCTGCTGTATTAGTGTTTAAAGACTTACCTTATCTTGCTCCAGAAGCAACCTGTTATTTTAAGATATTGATGCTTCTTGTGCACTGCTCTCTGCCTCCCTAGAGATTCCCTAAAGGCTCTTGCTGCTACTTGTGCTTAGGGGCCATGTTATATTTTCAGCATGGGCTGATAAGTAGGGGCCTGGGCTATTGTTTATCAGGGAATGAGAGGGGATGTATTGCCTGGTCAGCTTTTGTTAAATGAACAAAAATGCAGTCCAGTCAGGACAGAGCCAGCCTCTGCTTTTCTGTTTCCATTTAGCTGCTGGGAGGGTTTCCACTAATCTCAGTGGCAGCCTCATCTACCCTGTGTAGAGATTTCTTTCTGTTTTCTTCCATGGTGAAAACTAGGATCCCTCAGGAAGCTGGTTTAGAGCACAGGTGGGAATCTGGGTCACATTGGGTTTATTTGGTAAATGACCTTCTCATGCCCTTCACATTCACAATTAGAGTTAAATACTCCTTGTGTTTTGGTTAGTGGACTGAACAACTATCACACTGTTAACATCAGGCACTGTACAGAATGAATCTGGAAGTGCTTTTAGCCCATTCCAAGTTTTTTGGACCAAGCTGCTTAGGATTGCTTAAGAAACTCCCATGCCTTGTTCCCTTTGATACTCAATTCTCTGTATGATACTGTTGGAAGGGAGAGGGAGAAGGCTTTATATCTGTGCTATTTCAGTTTAAGACAAATCCCTGGTGTTCTGTATCATCCTTCTCTTTCCCCATGCCCTTGGATTTGCCTCATTGATGACTTTGCAGGAGTGCAGTTGATCTACATTAGATTATTGACTGCCCTGAGATGGACATTGGTGTTGTAAAGACTTGCATGTTTTTGTAATCCTTCATTAGGACACTAATGAAGTTGGCAGTCGGATTTTTGGAAGACACTGAGCCAGCTTAAACTCAAAAAAAGTGGTTGTTCTTGTTTGTTACTTTTGAGCAATAATTTTGGGCTGCTCAGAGGAAAGCAGCCAACTTGGCAGGCCCTTCATGTGCTGTGCTGCTTGTCCTCCTCAGGGACACGACGGTGATCAGCCACTCGCCCAACCCCAGCTATGACACCTCGCTGGAAGCTCGCATCCAGAAGGAGGAGGAGGAGATTCTGCTGGCCAACAGGAGATGTCTTGACATGGAGGGAAGGTAAAGTGCAGTTTGGTCCTATCTGGCTTCCTTGGGACAGGGATTTTAAATTATTTCTCTGGGTAGACACCTCAGAACAGAAATTCTTGTATCTTCACCAAACAGCAGTGATGGAGAGTGACAGGTGTTCATCTGGCCAAGGAAGTGTCTACACAGCAATCCAAAACCTGTCTTGTTACTGAGGGCTAATGCAAAAGAGTCTTGTCTTAGGTCTTCTGCATCTAGCTCGTTCCTCTTCTCTCTTCAGAGCATCTTCACCAGACCCCACCTCAGGCTCCATCACCTCTAACAGCCTCATAAAACTGGTTTCCCTGGGGTTAGGTCCAGTGCAGCCTCCCCAAAGTGTGTCAGTCCTCTTCTTTCTGTTGGTCTCATGTCCTGGCCATAACTCTCAGCTCTGTCTCAAAGCCCCTCTCATGGCTGTTTAGAGCAGCTTCCAGGAGCCAGAGATGGGTGGGTGTCTCAGTGGATTCTCTCCTGCATGGTCAGTGAGCAGGACAATAACCTCAATGGCATCCTCTCCCCACCTCCCAAAATGTCTAAGAGAATCTAGTCACAGCCTTGGGGACACTGAGGCCTCAGTCCAAGGAGACAGGAGACTCCTAAACTGTTCCTTTTCTTCCCCCAAAGGATTAAGACTCTGCATGCTCAGATCATTGAGAAGGATGCCATGATCAAGGTGCTGCAGCAGCGCTCCCGGAAGGAGCCCGGCAAGACAGAGCAGCTCAGCTCCATGAGACCTGCCAAGTCCCTCATGTCCATCTCCAACGCTGGCTCAGGCCTGCTGTCCCACTCCTCAACACTCAGCAGCACTCCCATCCTGGAGGAGAAGAGGGAGGACAAGAGCTGGAAAGGCAGCCTGGGTAAATTTTAAATACCAGTGGCAGTTCAGAGGCACAAGTCACTGCTCAGAGGGGAGGCAGGAGCAGCAGAGGGAGGTGTGTTAGACAGACCAGCTGGCCTGGTATGCAGTAAAACTCACTGCAAGCAAGATGAGATACATTTGGAATAGCTGCTTGTTTGAATCACTTTGGGAAATAGTGACTGCTGATGTCCAGGCTCTCTCACTAAAATATGTAACCTTTATTCCCAGTCTGGTACTTGACATTAAGGATGTTTGAGATGTTGTTTTCACCCAAGCACTTGCCTTCACTTGGGTCTTACTGGAGGGGTAAAGTCTTCTTGAATGGGAGCAAATACTAATCAGCAAATACTAATCAACTATCCTGTAGTTGTGCCTGCACTGATATGACTCTTGTCTGGAATGGCTCAATAACATTGCTCTGAGAAATGCAGTTGTAACAAAGGAAATTTTAGATGGTTTTTTATTTTCAGGGAGGGAGTTAGGCCCAAATACCCTCCCTCTGCTATTCCTCAGGTGTTTCAGCACCTGGTGGTGAAAGGTGCTATGGAAAGGTAAATCTGTGCACTTTCCAGATCCTAAAGCAAGTATGAGGATTAACAAGGCCAAATGCAGGCCCTGCCCTTGGCCACACCAACCCCCTGCAGCAGCACAGGGTGGGCACAGAGTGGCTGGAGAGCAGCCAGGGGGAAAGGGACCTGGGGGTTGGATTGACAGGAGGCTGAAGATGAGGCAGCAGAGTGTGCCCAGGTGGGCAAGAAGGCCAATGGCATCGTGGCCTGGCTCAGCAATGGGGTGGCAGCAGGCCCAGGGCAGTGCCCCTTCCCCTGGACTCAGCAGTGGGGAGGCCACACCTTGAGTGTTGTGTTCAGTTCTGGGCCCCTCAGTTGAGGAAAGAGATTGAGGGGCTGGAGCGGGGCCAGAGAAGAGCAACGAGGCTGGAGAAGGGACTGGAGCACAAGCCCTGTGGGGAGAGGCTGAGGGAGCTGGGGGTGTTCAGGCTGGAGAAGAGGAGGCTCGGGGGGGACCTCATGACTCTCCACAACTCCCTGACAGGAGGTTGGACCCAGGGGGGAATTGGTCTCTTCTCCCAGGTAACCAGCAGGAGAACAAGAGGGCACAGCTTGAGCTCTGCCAGGGGAGGTTTAGGTTGGATATCAGAAAGAAATTCTTTCCAGAGAGAGTGCTCAGGGATTGGAATGGGCTGCCCAGAGAGGGGGTGGATTCCCCATCCCTGGAGGTATTTAAGATGAGACTGGCTGTGGCACTGAGTGCCATGATCTGGTGATCACAGTGGGGTTGGACCAAGGGTTGGACTTGATGCTCTCAGAGGTCTCTTCCAACCCAGCTCATTCTATGATTCTATGATTCTAAGTACTGCAGAGGGGCACAGGAACTGATTCCAGTTAGTTTTGTGTGATTGTGACATCTCCTTCCCTTTTTCCACCAAGGTGTTCTGCTGGGAACAGAGTATCGCTCCGAATCCATCCCCTCCACTCCCTCTCCTGTGCTCCCTTCCACACCCCTGCTGTCAGCCCACTCCAAAACAGGCAGCAGAGACTGCAGCACCCAGACAGACAGGGGCAGTGAGCAGAGCAAAGCTGCCCCTGCCCCTGCAGCTCCCACCCCAGCGCGACTGCCCAGCGCCAGCCTGACCTACAGTGCAGAGAAAACAGGTAACAGAGCTCAGCTGCTGCCCCAGAGGGGCCCTGCCACCCACTCCCCAGCAGTTCATCAGCACATCCCTTTTTCCATTCAGCCAGCCTGGGGTTGGTTTTTGTGAGGACAGCTGGGTTTCGGTGTTCTGAGAGGTCTGAAATGCTCTGAAGGACAAAAAGCCTCAGGAGTGGTAGCATAAGCATGGCCATAAGCTGGTCAGAGAGTCACAGCAGGATTTGAGAAGTGCAACAGGTGGATGCAAATCCCAGGACAGGCTCTGAGTGAGTGTGGACTCTGCAGTAAATGTGAGCAGCATATGTGGTTTCCCAGCATCTGAAAATGGGCTGTTGAAAGTGCCCATTGCATTGAGGGGTATTCAAAGCAAAATGGGATTTAGAAAAGGGGAGGAGGAAGGAAAGGGAACTATCCTGATAAAACTCTCTAGTTCCCTGTGCTGGTCCCAGGACCAGCTCCAGCCTCGGCACAAGCAGATCCAGCTGACAGTGACTGTCACAGAAGCTGGATTTGCTTCCCACAGAGCCCTGAGCTGGCAAGAGCTGCTCATTTTTTAGCCCACTCTGCCAAATCAAGGCAGATTACACAACTTTGCCTCTTCTTACAGACACGTGCAATGCTGTTGTTCTTTATGGAACATGCACTTGGATGGGGGTCGAGGGAAACGGGCACACGTTTGGTGGTGGAATTTACCCTGACTACAGTGGTTTAAATGCAGTCACTCCAGTTTTATGTGGATTTATGTATCAGTACCCAGAGAAAATTTGATAAAATACCTTCATTTGGCTGTATACATATAGAACTGCATTTTTGAAAATTAAATAAGTTCTTAGCTGTCTTCAGCCAATAATACAAGATGACTTTTAAAATGTTAATGTCTTATTTCTAACCTTGCTGAAATTACAGCTCTGCTTGTCTGTCTCTTGGTTTTTTTCTCATGTAGATGGGCCACTCTTCCACTCCAGCACTCTGGAAAGAAAAGCTCCTGTTCAGACCATGGGGCAGGACCTCCCTGATGGAGAGATGGTAGAATACCTCATCTGACAGGCTGCACCAGGATCTCAGCTGGATAACAGTAGCAAGAAATTTTATAAGACATTTTTACTGGGAAAAAAATGTAGTACCTGAGTAATAAAAGAACACTCATCTGTTTGCTCTTGTATATTATGTTTCAAAAGTATGGACAGGTTAATTTATAATTTGTTCTAAATTATAAAAAACACGTAACACTTTTTCTTTGCAAGTTTTCCCCCTTTATTTTTTAAATACTAGATCTGGTAACATCTGAAGGAAAAAAACCCCTAGAACTTGGGTGCACTATATCTGATATTTCATTTCAGTATTTTTAAAGTCTCTTAAACAAAAGTACCTGCTCTCACAGGTGTGAGTTCCATGTCCAGCTTGAATGCAGTATGGTGAGCTTAATGAGCTTAATGGCCTTCTTATGATTAGAACCATTTGTTGTGAGCATCACTTAATGGTTTGAAAATACAGATGTTCTGAGAAGCTTTTATAAATCTGAGCTGTGACCAAGGCAGATTTCCCTTTCACTTCCTGTTTCCTCTCAGTGTAAGAACTCAGAAATAGGTATTTCATATTCACAGACTGAAAAGATTTTCATTTTCAGTGTGGTAATTTTTTTTTACCTCCCAAATACCTTTCTTTATTATTTCTTTATTAAAAAATATGACTCCGGTGATTAATGTCGCATTTCACATTTTTACTTTCCTTGCAAGACATGCCACACTTTTATACTTATATACTTTTTCAATAATTTGTACAGTGGATAGTAAATAATATATTGCATTCATGTTTTCCATAAATTAAAAAAGGAGAGTTTTCAGGCCCTGCCCTGATCTGTTAGATCAGATTTCTGACATTGTAATCCCATTGGGTTTAGTGGAACTACTCCAAATTTACCATAGTGCAGGAGGGGAGCTCTGTTGCTTTTCAGTATTGGCAACTTCATCTACTACATCTGAGGAGATGTTTCTCAGTTTTCTGTTTGTCAAATGCCCATCTACTCTGAGTGTCCTTCCTGGTTGGAGAGACTGGATTCTTTGCCATATGGCAAAGCCTCAGAGGCAGAGCTTGAAAGAGAAACTCCATCTAAAGGTTCATATGGAAGATTCTCTCCTTCCAAAATATATTTATTTTAGTTCATCTAACTGGAGAGAGTGGCTTAAAGTCCCAGAGGCATCACAGAAGAAAGTTACACATTTAAGTCATGAGGTTCACTCTCAGATTTTTGGGAACTAGCACAGCAGTGCTTTGGTTACAGATACTATAAGGAGATATTAGGACCAATAGAAGTACATGAGTATTTTTTTTGTTACTGTCTTTGCATTTTATTCAAACACTTCAATATTAATTTCTGTTAAAAACTACTCTTTTTGTACCTGAGTGTTAACATATTTAATTAGCCAGTGGTCACACCTGGGGAACTTGGCTAGTTTCAGCTTTCTGTGAAACATCAGAGTAGCCAAATTTTCATTTCTGATCATTCCATAGAATCATATTTCACCCTGGAAATAATGAAATCCAGCAATTAATAATCAGTTAGGGAATGTCTTTAATTCCTACTTAGTTGACACTCCTGCTGTGATGGGCAGTTGAAATGGCCTTACCAGATCAAAGGATGCCACCTGAGTGTCACAGTGAGGGCTGGAAGGGGATGGCAGGTACCTTCTCTCTGCTGCTCAGGGGACCTGGTGGTGCCTCAAGGTCAGCTGTGAGTTTTGCTTCCCGTGATAATCCCTTAAAACCCACGGAAAACACTTCTGGCAGATGTGCTGCTTGTTTGTGTTCCTCAGGCCACATCCCTGGCCCCACACAGGTCAGAGATGCCCAACTCCGTGTGGCTGTACCAGGCAGCACAAACACCCTCCAGCACCACCTCGGACACCCCCAGAGCTGCCCTTTGAGCCTTTCATGTCTGCACCACATTGGACAACATCTCCCCAGGCAGGTCAGGACCTTCCTTCCCTTCCTTCCCACACTTTTGTAGGCAAACTGTCCACAGCCTCTTCGTTCTCATCCCTGAGAATGTCTTACTTTTATTTCTCTTGGCTTATACCATCCCATGATATGAAGTAATGTCCACCTTGGATGATCTGAAGGGATTTCTCTTCCTCCTCCACAGTTGTTGGAAATGCAGGAGATTGGATCATTAGCTCAAGGTGTCCTATCTTGTTGCCATTTCAGCATTAATATCTATATTATGTTTTGTGGGTTTGGCTTAGAATGAGAAGCAAGGGAGGGAAATGCCATCCAGTGTCTGTGCAAGAGAGGGTTTGAGTGCTTTTCTGTTCTTTTAAAGTCTGGAAAAATTATATTCCATCTTTACAAATACTTCTCAGCAGTATGAAAGAAATTTTGCAACTGTAGGGCTCTGGATAAAAGGTTCCAACTCACTTGATTCACATTAATTTTAAAACATCTGGGAAAAATGGGATCCTTTATGGATAAAATCTCTTCTAGAAAACTGGTTTTTCCAATCAGTGTTGGCTGTTCAGGTAAATGTATTTGGTTTATCCTCCTTGCAGCTCATTGTTTTCAAACAGAGTCCCCCTGTGATTTATTTTTACAAATGAAAAAAGGACATAAGAGCTTTCTGTGAATAAAACACAGATGATGGACAGGAACTGTCCCCTCCAGAAATGGAAGCCAGGGGGTTGCTGACAGTCTAAACCATCAGATTGCAGGAGCTTGTGGAGGTAATTTGGGAAGAAGATGGTGCAGTTTTACATTGTTTAGGTCAGGTTCTTTCCCCTATTTTGTAATTTCTTCCACAAGCAAACCCCCCCAACTTTCTGCTGTGGAAGCTGGAGGTCATTTTCCTGTGCTGTTCCCTCAGCTTCCTCAGAGCCATCCTGGTGTGAATGTAAAGGAGGAAGATGTGTACCAGAGTCTTCATCTCTGTACAGATTTGTGTTTCAGTTTTAAACAGAAACTGCTTTAAGGAGACAAACTGCACACCCAGTTCCTTTGCCTTCTGTAGAGCTTATTTCTAGTAGAAAATGGTTTTTAACAATGATTGCAATGACCTTTGCAAACCAAAATTTTAGACTAAGAGTTTTTCTTAAACTCGGGTATTAGAAGCAGAATTGTAGCTTTTATAAAGAAAGCCACATATTCTTCTCTGTAGAGCAAAACAAGAAAAAAAAAGAAGTTTAGTTGTTTCTCCTCTTTCTTTTCACTGCTTACAGAATGGCCCAACTCACAAGTCCTTCCCTTGGGCAGTTCTCTTGGGGTTTGGCAGATCAGGGAACTGCCTGAGATTCAGAGGCTTTTGTTGCCACCTGATATGAACTTGAACAGCCCCTCCCTGGCAGCTCCTGGTGGGTCTGGGGCAGTGATTTTGTGTCTGAAGACTCGAGGGGTGGTGGGAGTTGCTGCTCAGGGTCTGCAGGAGAGGCTGAACTCAGCAGGTCTTAAAGGGCCAAATCCTGAGCATGGTCCCTGCTGTTTGCAGCAGCTTTGCTGTACAGGAGCTTTGTAAAGAAGTTTGCAAAGAAGCTTTGTAAGAAGCTTTATAAAGAAGTTTCTGAGCTGCCCAAGGGAGGGGACTTGCAGAGGCTCAGGCCAGACCCATTTCTGTGCCCACAGCAGTGACCAGCACTGTGACGTCCCCAGGGCTGTGCCACCTGCACGGTGGGACCAGAGCAATGCCCTGCCATGGCCACACAACCTCAGTGCAATCAGGGCAGGGCAAAACTGGCAGTGTCTGGGCTTTCTGTCCCTCCCTGGGCTGGCACAGGGTACCCTGGGATTCACCATCCACGGCTGGTGGCTTTGCTCTGTGCCAGGGCAGGGGACAGGGGGCTGTGGGGGGGGAGGGGGACATCTCTTTTCATGTATTTGTATAGGAACTCTTTTGTAAAAGCTATAGTGGTTTTATGTCTAGGAAGTAAAAAAATTGTAAAATGTAATTGTACTGTATTTATGAAGAAAATACATTTCTTTTCAAAAAGATCTTACTCTAGAGTCTGGCTTTCACCAACACCACCTCACAGGCTTCCAGAAGCACTGAACCCCCTGTGGTCTGCTTTGTGCTGTCCAGCTGTGCCATGAGGGGTGTCCTAACTCTAGAGAGGTGTCCCCGTGCCCTCCTGAGTGGAGCAGAACCCCTGTTGCCTCGAGTTCTGAATGTTGGAACACTTGGGCTCGTTCACAGCTCAGCACTGGAGATGCTGAAATAACTGGGAGCAGCCTGGAGCCTCCAGAGGGAGCTGAGAAGATGCTGCCCCATTGCTTTGGCCATGGATTGTCACTCAGGACCTCTGGTTATTTTGGTCTCTTCCATTTAGAGGAGGAATTTGGGGGGGCAGAATTTCAGCCTTCCAGCAGGGCTGTGGTCTAACAGGGGAGCAGTTATTGTTTTTCTTCAGGATCCAAAATATCAAACCATAAATTAAATACTAAAAGTTTGCCATTGCACACCTGTGGAAAGTGCCAATAGAATGATCTTTCCCATGTAAATCTATATTGAATTGAATAGTGGATTATTTTTTTCTCTTTACTTAAACCATCAAGTTTAGTCTGTAATTTGTGACTGAGCTGTTTTGTAATTCAGCTGTTGAAACAGCCCTCAAGTCTTTGAAGGCTTATGGCAGCAGCTTTAATTCTAGGAAAGAAAACAAAATAGTGTAAATACCCACTAAGAGATCTTGTAAACATCTATCTGTGTATTCTTAAAGAATGGATTGTGTGTTTTCAGCTTTTTTCCACTGCCTTGCTTATTTTGCACTAGATTTGCTTGTTGAATATAAACCAAAACCAAACTTCACCTTACCAAGTCCTCCCTGCTGCTGGGCTCTGTCCTTGAGTTTTCCCCTCCTAATTGGAGATTTTACAGGATAAAATAATTGTCATTCCAGTCACTTCCCTCAAGCATCCTGTTGTGGTTTAAAGATAAACCTGCAGGAGAAACAAACTCAACATGAAAGATTGTAAGTCAGTTACAATTTAATAACAATATTACAATCAATGCAATGACACAAAGAGAAATTTGGTTTAACCCCCAAACCCAGCAGTGTAACCCACCCCCTGGGGCACAAACACAGTGGGGTTTGGTGGCCCCTGTGCTGAGCCCCACGTGGTTCCCCCGAGTCCAAAGGAAAAGGAGGGGACAAACCTGTTGGTGCAGATGATGTCACAGTCTGGTGGAGAGTGGTGGCTCCTCCTGTCCAGGGTCTGCTCCTCCTCTGGGTCCCATGAGTGGTGACTCAAAGTCCCCAAAGCCCAAGATTGTCTCCCCTCAGGTTTGGGTGGGAGCCCCCAGTCCCTC
>JAJPCS010016811.1:103829-114777 GCA_021164005.1 Willisornis vidua nigrigula | reverse complement strand
TACCCACAGCAGCTTCCCCTCCTCTCCTGTTTGCTGTGAGATGTTGAAAGACAGCAAATAATTATTCCCCCACTGCTCCAGCTTAACACGTGTCTTCATTTACTGTAGTTATGTGGCCATTCTGTTGAATTTTTGTTTTAATTGTCATATCAGACAGCAAGGGAGCCTGGCAAAGGTGGCTGCCCAAGCTGCAGCAGGGGGGTCTGGGCATTAAACAGCACCTTGGGAATGAGGATCTGATAAATAAGTGACAATAAGTGACAATAAGTGACCTCTAAGCCCCATGCTGTGTAGCTGCTGGGTCAGGTTACCCCAAGGACCACTTGATGGGAGTGCATGAGCCAATCCCTCCTCTGGATCTGAACCCTTCTCCTGACGGCACATGGGGCCATCCCAGGGCCTACCTGCTCCATGGAAAAACCATTTAACAGTAGTTATTACTGGCAGTGAATTCATTATTTTAATTAAAAAGAGGCTTTCCAGCTTGCAGAGCATCCCTTTAACACCAGCAAAGCACTTGAGGCAGAGGAAACCTCTGCACTCCAGCAATGGGCTCTGAGCATCTTCAGTTTGGGGGTGCCCAGCTCCACACTTCCCCAGGAGTTTCCTGGCCTGAGACATGGCTGATTCCCTCAGCCACTCTTCCCGGACCTGGGAAGCAGCACAGGGGACAGCAGAGTGCCCTCAGTGAGGTCACATCCTAGAGGGGAGTATTTTAAAATCTCTCTTTCTGAATGAGCTCCAAAAGCATTTGAGGGAGTGACATGTGCAGAACTGTAGAAAAAAGATAAAACCCACCAAAAAAATATTTCCAGGGGGTCATTCATTGTTTACAGCTTTGCAAGGGCCAGGGGAGTGGGTTTGATGTTTTCCTGGCCACCCACCTCTGCCTGCCCCACATCCCTCAGACCTGCTGGATGCAGAACCCTCCAGCAGGTCTGCAGCTGCTCCCTCACAAGTGAAGTCCCACAGTGGGGTGACAGTGGCACTTTTAGGTCCCAGGCCATGGGGTCTGCTCTGGCAGGACTTGTCAGCCCCTGTGATGCTGCTGTGACCTGTTTCCCAGGGAACAGACACATGGAGCAGCTCATCTGAGCAGCAGAAAAGGCACATTTTCTTGCAGGAAAAGTGGTTTCTGTTTCATGACTTAGTTTCCCTGGGCCCATCTCTCTGCTCATGCCCCCATTTCCCACATCCTCAGGCAGCTCCATCACTTCAGTGGGGATTTATATTTTTTCCTTCCCACACATCACTCACCTGCCAGGCTACCAAGGCCATCCCTGTGTTCTTCTCAGCTTTGGCTTTGTCCAGGGTCTGTCTATTTGAAAGACTCAGCAGGAGCATTGCCTGAGCTGATGTTGCACTAGGGAACGTCATCCAGGTGAAATCCAGGTTCCAAAAATCATTGCTGGGAAAGAGATGTCTCGACAATGGACCCAGGGAAGGCTGAGAAGGGTCTGTCCCTTCAGCTTGCATGTGGCATGTGGTCCTGGCCATCTCTTCTCCTGGTTGTCCCCAGCTCTGGGTGCTCCCCCAGCAGGTCCCAGGCTGCTCCCTGGTGAAGGATCAGGAGAGGATCTGTTGGATGCTGGTGGCACCTGGTGGTCCAGAGCTTCCCCTGCCTGGGGTTGCTCAGGATGGTCCTTGCAGCAAGAAAGCATCTGTTCCAAGGAAAAATGATTTATTAGGCTTTGCTAAGGTGTGCTCTGGTTAGATTATGGCTATTGATTCCTATAAATACACATGTAGGACAAAGCAACTGATCACATCAACAGTGAGCTGCCACAGGGCTGTTGTTCATGAGGAGATTGCCAATTCCAGCACAGCTATTGATTCCCTGGCAGGCCTGACTTCATCCCCAGCATCGTACACGGGATGATGACACCCTGGGGTGGGATGGTGACACCCTGGGGTCTGATGGTGACACCCCGGCGTGGGATGGAGCTGGTAGTGGGGGTCACCCTGGCTCTCTCACCACTCCACCTGGCTTCTGAAAGCCCCACCAGCTTATATTTCCTCGTGTACTCGGTGAAACCTCATCATGCCTGGAAGCAGGAGGCTTTGCTGTGATCTCAGGGAATCAGAAGACTTGGTAAATGGGAATAAATAACCCTGAGTACATGGTGTGCAATGAGGAGGGAGTGGGCACTTTGTGCTGGCTGTAAAGGCTCTGCTGCTTCACCCATTTACTTATTTTCCTGGTAAGATGTGAAATATTTTCATTTAACAACTGATTTGGATTTAATAACTGATTATTGCAGCCTTGGGTGAGCAGTTATCTGCCTCTACATCATAGGGAGGTTCAGAGAAGGGCTCTGGAGGTGAGGCCACAGCTTTGGGCTTCCACCATCCTAAGGATTATCATAGGATCCTAGAATGGTTTGTGTTTGGAGAGACCTTAAACACCATCTCATTCCACCCCCCTTTCCTGGCCAGGGATACCTTCAACTAGATCAGGTTGCTCCAAGCCCCATCCAGCCTCTTGTATCCTCTCTGGGACGTGACAGCCTCAGTTCAGCCCTTGCACACCTTTGTGGCCTGACTCTGGTGTCAGCTGGAGAAAAGGGGACCTCTGGGCTGTGCTTTGGTTGATGGATGAGGGGATGGTGCAGATAAAGCAGCCTGCCCTTGTTGGCATCCTCCCCACTCCTTGCCAGTCTTTGGTCCCTGATCCCCTCCTTGCCCTGCACCAGAAGGCTTTTGCCCCTCTCCCTGCTCAGTATAACTCCCTGAAGCATCACCAGGACTCTGAACCCCTACAGCAGCTCTTGGGTTGGTTCTTGTGCTCCAGAAGGGTTTGTCGTTGTTCCAGCCGTTGCTGCCGCAGCAGCTCAGGGTGTAAAGCCAGTGGTTTCCGAGGGCTCTATTACTCACCCCGCCCACAGAGCCCCTTATAATTCATCTATTGTGCAGGCAGCATTTCTCAGGAGTGACTTCCATTAAGCTGTGTGTGAGGGCTAATTAATTTTTAATGTTAACAACCTTTTCTTAGTGTCACATGGCGATTCATCAAGTTGTGGGGGGAGGAGAGCCCACCCCCAGCTCGGCTCCTTCCTGGGGACTGCTTTCAGCTATTACAGATGTGAACATCATTTTCTCTGCTGTACAGCTCTACCCTGTAATCCAGGGAAAGTGGCATTTTCCGTGCCACAATATGGGTTAGGCTTTCATTCTGCTGATGTTGCCTCTGCCAATAGATTTTCTCCCAGTGGCATATGGCACACACTGTTACATCTGCTCCCATTTCCAAGTGATCCTTTACCCTTTGTTGAATTTTTACAAATGCTATCAGTCTAAATAATCCAGAAGGCTGCTATGGCAACAAAATGCGAATGCAGTTTCTCTCTCTTCCTCTTTTTTTTTCTCCTTTTTTTAACCCTGGAGTACAAGGGAGAAGGATGTTGGCTGTGTCTTCCAGCAGTGTTGTGCTGGTTTAAAGGTAAACAGGCAGGAGAAATGAACCCAACACAAATGAGATTATAAATCAGAGTTACAATTTAATAATAATATTACAGTACCTGCAATGGCACAAAGAGAAATTGGGTTTAACCCCCAAACCCAGCAGTGTAACCCAGCCCCCTGGGGCACAAACTCAGTGGGGTCTGGTGGCCCCTGTGCTGAGCCCCACGTGGTTCCCCCGAGTCCAAAGGAAAAGGAAGGGACAAACCTGTTGTTGCAGATGATGGCACAGTCTGGTGGAGAGTGGTGGGCTCCTCCTGTCCAGGGTCTGCTCCTCCTCTGGATCCGATGAGTGGTCCCAGAGGTCCCAAACCCCCAGATTGTCTCCCCTCAGGTTTGGGTGGGAGCCCCCAGTGCCTCCCCCAGGGCAGGGAGTTCCACACTGGGGGATCTGACTCTGGCAGTCAGGGGGGATTTTGGAATGGTTGCTGGCCCCTGAGCAGAGCTGAGCCCTCAGGTGGGTGTGGAGGTGCTCCCACCTGCACCTGAGGGGACAGAATATTGGGGTTTGAAGATCTCTGGGACCACTCAGCGGATCCAAAGGAGGAGCAGAACCTCGACAGGAGGAGACCACCACTCTTGACCAGACTGTGACATCATCTGCACAACAGGTTTTTTTCTCTTCCTTTTATTTTGGACTCAAGGGAACCACGTGGGGCTCAGCACAGGGGCCAACAAACACAAGGGGTAACAGATCACTCATTAAGGGGAGCTGGGCTGAGCCCCAGAGGAGATGCGAATCATTTGGGTGATGAGTAGCAGGTAAACACATCTCTGCAGCAAGTGGGAGGAGGAAGGGCACTGCATGGATTGACAGGAGGCTGAAGATGAGGCAGCAGAGTGTGCCCAGGTGGGCAAGAAGGCCAATGGCATCATGGCCTGGCTCAGCAATGGGGTGGCAGCAGGCCCAGGGCAGTGACCCTTCCCCCAGACTCAGCACTGGGGAGGCCACACCTCGAGTGTTGTGTTCAGTTCTGGGCCCCTCAGTTGAGGAAAGAGATTGAGGGGCTGGAGCGGGGCCAGAGAAGAGCAACGAGGCTGGAGAAGGGACTGGAGCACAAGCCCTGTGGGGAGAGGCTGAGGGAGCTGGGGGTGTTCAGGCTGGAGAAGAGGAGGCTCAGGGGGGACCTCAGCACTGTCTGGAACTCCCTGACAGGAGGTTGTAGCCAGGAGGGGGTTGGTCTCTTCTCCCAGGCAACCAGCAGGAGAACAAGAGGGCACAGCTTGAGCTCTGCCAGGGGAGGTTTGGGTTGGATATCAAAAAGAAATTCTTTGCAGAGAGAGTGCTCAGGGATTGGAATGGGCTGCCCAGAGAGGGGGTGGATTCCCCATCCCTGGAGGTTTTTAAGATGAGACTGGATGTGGCACTGAGTGCCATGATCTGGTGATCACAGTGGGGTTGGATCAAGGGTTGGACTTGATGATCTCAGAGGTCTCTTCTAACTCAGTTCATTCTATGATTCTATGGTGGCCTGTTGCTCTCACCTGACTTTGTACCTCGGAGGAAGGAGCTGGGATGGGCAGCACAGGCATGGCTGGTTCTGGGGTGTCCTCCAGGGGTTCCCACCCACAGCATGGTTGGGCACTGCCGTGCTGTCGTCCCACACCAGTGTCCCCCCATGAGTTCTCCATCAGGGATCTCCCTCTCTGTCACAGCTGCATGGCCAGGACTTCTCTCCATAATTTTGGGTAATCCTCTTTGCTGTGAGCTGGAGGGGTGGGATATAGGGATGCTGTGGATGGGTATTTGAATCCTGCTGCTTATGGCTTGGAATGAAATTTGTTAGCAAACCATTCCTAATTACTGGCGCTTTCAGGCACCAGCTGTCCCTTTGGTGGTGCCAGGCATGGGCAGCAGCTGGCCAGTGGCCAGGGGCACTGAATGGCCATCAGCTTCCCCAGAGAAGCTGTGGTTGGCCCACCCCTGAAGTGTTCAAGGCCAGGCTGAACAAGGCTTTGAACAACCTGCTCTAGTGGAAGGTGTCCCTTCCCATGGCAGGGGGTGGGACTGGATGGTCTTTAAGGTCCTTCCCAACCCAAATCCTTCCATGATTCTGTGATTCCCCAGCATGGCTCCCTCCCTGCAGCTGCATCACAGCTCTGACCCATCAGAGCAGGGTGGGTTGGCAAGGGGTTTGTGACATCCTGCTATCATGGTTCTGATCTTCAAAACATGCACACCTGCTCTGGAGAGATCTTAGCCATAAGAAACCTGTCAGACCTTTCTGTTACAGCGGTACTAAGTTAATAAAAATTGTCTATAAAATCAAACAAAAGGCATTGCAGTTTTATTAAGATCTAAACTGTGCAGTCTGGTTTATTACTGTCCTTTATAAATTATCGACCCAAACTTCTTGGCTGGGTCTATAAAGACAGCCTGTATGCAGATTTACTGCATTCCAAGGACAGTGAATTTCCTGGTCTACTGAAGAGAATGGCTCAGAAACCTTTGTCAGACTGAGGGGCACAATGGCACTGCCCAGCAGCTGGTTCAGAAGACATGGTGCAAAAGAATGTTCAGGGGTGTCCAGCACAGAGTGGCACCAGCACATCTCCAAATGCTGCTCACAGAACTATGGAATCACAGCATGGTTTGGGTTGGAAGGGATCTTAAATATTACCTCATTCCAAACCCCCTGCCATGGGCAGGGACACCTCCCACCAGCCCAGGTTGCTCCAAGCCCTGTCCAACCTGGCCTTGGCCACTTGTGGGGATGGGGCAGCCACAGCTCCTCTCCCCAACCTGTGCCAGGGAAGAATTCCTTCCCAATATCTAACTGAAACCTGCTCCCTGTCAGTTTGAAGCTGTACCCCCTTGTCCTTGTTTACAGGGAGAAAAATGCGTCAGATTACAGAGAGGACCATGGGGACAGTGCTCTTGGGGTAACATCAGATGGACCACAAGTGACACCTGGAGGACAATGACATGCCATTGATGCCAGGGCATCTCCATCCCCACCAGTGGGGCTGCAGCCAAGGTGGCTCTGCGGTCCAGTATCACCTGAAGCAAAGTCAATCCATTCATTGGGCACCCAAGACTATCCCATGCTGATGGAAACAGGATTCGTGCATGGGCAGACCAAGATTTCCTGCCTCAGTAATCTGAGAGTTTAAGACCCTCAGCATTTACTGAATCCTTAGGATTTACTTTTTACAGATCCAGTGTGTTCTAGGCAGTGAAGAGAATCAAATCTTTGCCCACACATGGGAGAAATGGTGGTGGAGATGGAGTAGGAGCTTCTGGGTCAGGCTGGCACCTACCCTTGTGCCAGCTGTGGGGCACACCTGTGACAGTGCCTGGAGACATGGCACTGCCTCCTGATGGGTCAGTGCACACAGGATCATAGAATCATAGGATCGATTGGGTTGGAAAAGACCTCCGAGATCATCAAGTCCAACCCTTGGGCCAACTCCAGTCCCTTTACCAGATCATGGCACTCAGTGCCACGGCCAAGCTCAGGTTAAAACCTCCAGGGATGGGGAATCCACCCCCTCTCTGGGCAGCCCATTCCAATGCCTGAACACTCTCTAGAAAGAATTTCTTTCTGATGTCCAACCTAAACCTCCCCTGGCAGAGCTCAAGCTGTGCCCTCTTGTTCTCCTGCTGGTTGCCTGGGAGAAGAGACCAACCCCCACCTGGCCAGAACTTCCCTTCAGAGAGTTCCAGACAGTGCTGAGGTCACCTCTGAGCCTCCTCTTCTCCAGCCTGAACACCCCCAGCTCCCTCAGCCTCTCCCCACAGGGCTTGTGCTCCAGTCCCTTCTCCAGCCTCGTTGCTCTTCTCTGGCCCTGCTCCAGCCCCTCAATCTCTTTCCTCAACTGAGGGGCCCAGAACTGAACACAACACTCGAGGTGTGGCCTCCCCAGTGCTGAGTCCAGGGGAAGGGTCACTGCCCTGGGCCTTCTGGCCATGCTGTTTTTGATCCAGGCCAGGATCCCATTTGCCTTCTTGTCTACCTGGGCACACTGTTGACTCCTGTTGAGCTTCCTGTCTCCATCCCCCCAGGTCCCTTTCCCCCTGGCTGCTCTCCAGCCACTCTGTGCCCAACTTGTGCTGCTGAAGGGAGTTGTTTTGGCCAAAGGGCAGGACCTGCACTTGGCCTTGGTGAACCTCATCCCATTGGAATCAGCCCATCTCTCAAGTCTATCCAGGTCCCTCTGCAGAGCCCTCCTGCCCTCCAGCAGCTCGACACTCCCTCCCAATTTGGTGTCATCAGCAAATATGCTGCTGATGAACTCAATCCCCTCAATCAGCAAGGATGCTACTGATGATCACCAGAGGGTTGTAATTTCCAGTATATTTGGATGTTTGTCCCCAGAGCCACTCCTGGGTGCATGCACAGGTGTACATGGGACCTGGGGAAGAGCCAGGCTGCTGTGAGTGACTCTTGGCATAACTCAGGGCACCTCGTGGCCCATGGAGGCAAGAGGCAACAGGGGTCCAGGGAGGTCTGGTGCAGGGCAGGACAAAAGCCAGTGTGGGATGTGGGGTGTGGGGTGTGGGGCAGAGCTATTGTTGGAAGAGCTAAAGAAATCCCTGTGAACATCTCACTGGTGAAAACTGTTTGATCAAACATTTCTGAACATAACAGTGAATCAATTATCCAGAGCAAACCCATCAGTGTGAGAACAGTGTTTGTTAGCCTCATATAAATAACAGTTGCATTAGCTATGAGAAAATTATTAATATTAATAGTTTTGTGGCTGTGCCTGGCATTTGAATATGTGTGTGAGTGGGGTTGGTACATTGTGGGAAACCAGAGAGTGTGTTGATGCTCCAAGTGGCACCTTCAGCCTGAGGTGCTCAGCTTTGCTGCTCTCCATCACCTGAGGCCACCTCTACCTTTTCTAGCGAGCCCTGTGGCTTCCCAAAGGACTTGGTGGGCTTCAGTGAGGTCATTCCCATCAATATGGGATTATTCCCACTGAGAGGTGCCAGATGGCCCATCCCTGGAAGTGTTCAAGGTCAGGCTGGATGGGCTTGGATCAGCCTGGTCAAGTGCAAGGTGTCCCTGCCCATGGCCATGGGGTTGGAATGAGGAGAACTTTATGGTCCCTTCCAACACAAACAATTCAAGGATCCTGCTAAGTTGCCAACATACCCCCATGACTGTGGTGCCTCTGGGAGATGCTCCTGGACACTTCTGTTCATGACATGGCCTGAAAACAAGCCACTTTGATGACTTAAGGCCATTATAAAGATGTGGAGAAACCTGCCATTTGGCCCTGACAGCAGACTTGGGCAGGCTCTGAGGATTTTGAGTGTTCATTTCTTTCTCTGTTTGGGAAAGAGAAATACTGGTGTCATGTCAGATCTTGGTCTTCCATGGTTTACTGGTGCCATGAATATTTTACAAGCTGTTGTAGTGGTGCTGGAGAAGACTTTGCATATCCTGACCCTTTTCTATGTGGCAACCTTCCCAGCCAGCAGATTATTCAGCCAGAGCTGATCCTGTGGCCAAACACCACCAAAAGAGAGGAGCAGCACCAAAAGCTTTAGCAGATGTCAGAGCAGCACCTTCCCTTTCGTGGCCAAACCTCTCCATAGGGAAGCTACACAGGGCTGAGGCAGAGGAGGAATGATCTCTCCTGCTTCCTCCCCACCCTGCCTTCCATCAGTTTTCAGCTGGTGGCTTGGGAATAAAAGAGTCACCTTGGAAATAGCAACGTGAGTTGGGTTTATCTTTAAAATCAGATGACTTTTAATAGATTGGCACTTTCTTCTCCATGAATACATCAAGCCCAGTACTGACCAGGGATGGGGCTATGTGTTTGCTACATGTTTTCATAAAATCATAGAATTGTGGAGTCAGAGATACACATAATCACAGAATCAGGAGGCACTTCACAGTGTGTGTGGTTCCAACCTCCTGCCACAGACAGGGACACCTTCCACTAGAACAGGTTGCTCAGAGCTTCATCCAACCCAGACCGGTGGCAGTCTGGGAGAAATCTGTCCCTGAGCTGCCACAGATTAACAGTTTGTTAATGAAACTTCATTATCTGGGCCATTATTAATTTCCTGCATCATCTGCATCACGGCAGCCTGTCCTGCACTCCCCAAATGGAAATGAAGGCACGAGCAGGAGCATGGAAGATCTTGGGTTCTTTTGCAAAGGGTAGTTGGATGGAAAAACAGGTGTCCTCTGGGCAACAGAAAATGGGTTTCAAACTCAAGATACCTATGAATGGAGGCATCTGTGTGCATATATATATATATAAAATTGAGATTTTTTCCTCCCTTGGATGAATCCCAGGTTCCACTCTACTGATTCATCTCCCTCAGCCACAAGCCCTGAACAGCTCTGACTGCACACAGAGATGATCTTCCCAGAACAGACAACAATTCATCATTTTTGTCATCAAAAAGCAGTTTTTCTTGAAGATTGCAATGCAATCTAATCTCAGGCCTTTTCCCCTCCCACAAGGTGCATCTGATGGATATGGAAGTGACAAGAGAGCTCCTGGTTTTGCAATCACGTCCCTGCAGGGGTGTTTTGTTGGCAGGATTTGGGGTCACCTTGCACTTGGTGTGAGCTGGGAGGGACAGGGCGTGAGTCCTCCCTCCCCAGTGACACCCAGAGAGGTGCTAGAGGGGCTTGGGGAAGAAACCTGGCTCTCCCAAAGGCCTCCTAAGTGTGAGTTTTATTGAGGTTTTCTGTGGGCCTTCAGCCCCAAACCTCCACTGTGTGCAATGAAAAAATGCATCAGTGCTCAAATCCAAAATTCCCTAAGCAGAGGAGACATGGGGTGGAGCCCTGTCTGATTCCCTCCATCCAAATCCTCCCTCTGCCAAATTTTCACTCACTGCGAGATCCAAAAATAAAACTGTCCTACTGTGAACTTTTGCATAAAATGATTGAAAAACTGCTTGTCATGTGCAAAAGCCAGGCTGATAACTCTGGTTCCCTGCAAGGACAAAAGCAATTGAGCTTTCCCAGCCTGGTGCAAACACTGAGTCATCCTCCAGCCTCTGGAGCTGCTGGGGATCCCAGTTAGCTGCTTGCTTTTTGCCACAGCAGCAGCAAGGAGGAAATTCCTGAGTGAGGCTGTAGATGCCACAGCACTTCAGCCATGCCATGGCCAAAAACCAGGTGAGAACACTCCTCGTGTTAAGCACCAGCCTTATCTTGCACCACAACACCCAAATCATCCTGTTCCAACCACAAGAGCTCCCTCCAGCCCTCCTGAGTCCGGCTCTCCACATTGCTCATCCTTCCCCAGAGAAAACCATGGGTTTTCCTTGCAAAGACCTGGCAGCAGAGCTCCTGGTTGGACTGAGATTTTGCACATTTTAGATTTTTTTCACCCCCTGTTAAATACTATTTTTTTTGGTTTTGTATCTATTTTCTGATGCCAAATCCTATGTCCCACTTCAGCAGGTGGGACCATCCCTGTGTGGGTGTGACCAAAGCTGAGGATTCTCCCCCCTCCATTCATTCCCCAGGAACTGTTCCCAATGGCCCATTGGCAGCAGCTGCCCAGGGCA
>JAJPCS010016811.1:79038-98829 GCA_021164005.1 Willisornis vidua nigrigula | reverse complement strand
GCACACCCACACAGGGATAAACTGGTCCCACCTGCTGAACCGGGACAAACATTAACTGCAGGGGCAGACAGCAGTGGAATCTTGGTGGAGAACAGGTCCAACTCAGTGATTTATGTTGCACCAGCTTATCTGGAGGTTCTAAAAACAGGACTGAGTTGGTAGCATTGCCCTAAGCCTCAACTTTTCAATATAAATTGGGGGTTTTGTTAGTATTTCTTGCAGTGTTTCTCTCTGTGATGAAGCAAACACTTACAGAAATCTCTGGACTGGCAGTGCCTGGACTTGGCTTGGAACCAAAGGACTCTGGTGTGGAACTGACCCCTTCTCAGTGTCACCCTAGAGAGGTCCTGGAGGAATGAAAACCAGCTGGTGGCTTTTCTGCCTCTCCCCTTCTGCCATTCAAGAGGAGAAACTCATCCTTCAGTTCAGGAACAGGAGCATGGCAGGTACAGGTGGGTAAATCCCCCTTTCCCATGGAGCAGAGGGCAATGTTGAGGCATTATGGCTTGTAACAGATTATGGACAGGGCAGAATGTGTCATGTGGCTGAGAAAGGTAGTCCCTCATTAATTGCCTCCAGAAGGCACTTTAATGTATGCCAACTGGCATGAAATAAAATCCAGCCCAGAAAGATGAAGAAGTTATGAAGACTGAAGGAAGGGCAAGAGCTGAGCTCTGTCCTGCTGCCCTGCTGCTCTGGTTTTGCACCTGGGAAACAGGGAACAAGAAGCCTGAAAATTAGACCCAGTATTAATATTAGGCTTAATATTTTCAAAGGTGGTGGAAAAAGAGGTTCAGTTTAAACCTGGTGCATGAGGACAGTTCTAATTGAGTGTGTTGTTTGCAGGAGCAGCAGAGCCACCCTTTGCAGCAGGGACAGACTATCCATCCATCACCTCCCACACCTGAGCTGGATGCCTGGAGGAAGGCACAAGTGATGGCGATGAGCAGCATCCCATCGCTGTGATGCCGAAGGGGTTTTTGTTCTGATTTTCACATTTTGTAGACTTTAGGAACACAGTAGTTGTAGATTTGTAGAGGGTTACTATTTCTAACAGTTTAAGTTTAATGCCTTCCTATCACTACCCCTGTCCCAGAACAGGGAGCTTAAATTCCTTTAGTTAATTAATCTTGTTTAGACTCCTTTCCAAGGTAGAGCTGAAGGATACCAGAAGGCCTACAGAATGAAACATAAACACAGGTCAGAGTGACCCAGAAGTCAGATCTGGATGAACTCCAAGAGACTTTTGTGTGCCCGAGGAAGAGGAGCTGATGAAGACAGAGGGTCTTGATGACCCCAGACCCAATTCCAGGGGGTGGACCAGGGGTTGGACTGGGGCTGGACTGAGAAATGTGTAAAGCAATGATTGGAGGGATCTTATTATAAAAGCCATGGAAACTAGAACTGAGACACATGCATGTCATCGTGTATTCCTGTGGGCTGTAGGCCTGTGTTATTAAAGGACCTTGACTTTTTATCTTACCCTACACTAACTTGGCTCGGAGTTCTGCTTTGGGGGGGGTCACTCATGGCATCAGCTGCTTTCCAGGGCTGTGCCACAGTCCCTGAGGCTGTCCCTGTGCAGGGACACATCCAGGCTGTCCCAGGAGGAGGGCACCTGTGTGGCATCCTGAGGAAAGTGGGTGTCTGGTGAATACAGCACCCAAACCCCAACAGTTACTATGTGGCTTTTAGTTGCAGAAATGGCTAAAACATTAAGAACAATTTATTTAAATGAAAAAAAAAAGTCCAACTTCATTTTAAAAAGGCTGAGGTTCCCAAGTTACATTTCCCCAGTAGTTCAAAAGCTGGATTTGGAGCTGGTTTGGGCTGGCTTTTCTTTTTGATTTATTTCAAGATTTATTTCAGTTTATTTATGATGTGTCTGAGATGAGAGCTGAGGCCATCCAGGTGATTCACTCAGCCTTTTCCACAAGGTTTGAAGATGCAGATGAGGTAGAAGTTCATTTTATACACAAGGGGCCTCTAAAAGGGGCTGAGTGTAAAGATGGGGCAGGAGGTATATTGATGTTTTATACCATGTGTGCTACAATGTAAAATCTCACCCTTGCAGAGAAATAGACTTCTAAGCATCACCAGGCCTGTTGCAGGCAGGGCAGGATGCTGGTGAGGACATGTGTGACCTTCTCTATCACACTCATGGGCACTAAATAATTCTGCTAATTTAGTGTTTAGATGTTAATAAATATTCTCTCCTGATGAAATCAATCTCAGTGGCTTGAGTCAATCAGGAATAACAGAGTACTCCATCTCCTCTCTGGGCATTTTTCAGTCTCTGTACAGTAGCTGTAAAATTGGGCTTTATGATCTTTACTTGATGAAATAATGAAATTAAAGCCCTGAGAGACAATACACCAGACACTACAATTCATGGATGAAACAAGAGCATGTGTTTGGGGGACAGCTCAGGACAGGAGGCAGCGTTTATTTATTGGGTTTGGGGTTTTTTTTGCTACTGTGCTTTATTTCATTCTGTAACCTTCACACTGTATTCAGCATTAATTTGTGGGTTAGAATGTAAAACCAGCCAAGTGAGCACTGGGTGAGTGTTTTATGTACGTGCACAATTGCTTTGCTGAATGTTTTATGCACTTTCAAGTGCCTCTTTTTCATATATCCCAATGCTTTAAATAGCATTTTTATTAGAGTGTTTAGGATTTAAGTATGTATCCTCCTCTGAAGGATGCTTTCTGGGGAGCTTTGGCATTTAAAAAATTAAAGCACTATAGGTAAGACTGACTTAACTCTCTGAGATCTTAAACATGTGTTACGTGACTTGGATACCAAATTCAAGGCTCTTTATGCCCTCTTTGGTCCTGTGATTGAAGTAACTGGAAGGATTGAATTGGGGGAGCAACAGTTCATGGGATCTCTCCACCAGACCTCATCCCACAGCAGAGCCTCATGGCTGGGGGAGGCTGAGCACAACAGATGCACTACAAGAGCAATTGGCACCAAGATAACATTTCAAGCAATAAAAATGAAGTTGTTTCTGTTCTAGAGGAAGCAAATTACCTGGCTGGGTCTCTGGGTGTGACAGCCAGCATCTGAAACACTATTACACAACAGGATTTTTGGCCTCTGCCTCTCCTTTTCCAAACTGCTCATTGTTTACTCAACCATTTGTATAATCTCCATTTTTACGAAGACTTTTTCATTATTTGCTCACCACAAAGTGTTCAGGTTTATACAGACTCTTATAAACACGCTCTAATCAAGGAAGACACTTTGTAAAAGCCATAACCCCCCTGATCCCCTCTGCTGTGGCAGAGATGAGAGGAGAGCACAAGCCCTGTGCCCCCTGGTGCCGTTGGGCAGAGGGTGCCATGTCTGGCTCCTGCTCCCCTTTCTGCCAGGTTTTATCTCCTTTGTGCCATAAGGCTGCACAGAATCATAGAATGAATTGAGTTGGAAGAGACCTCTGAGATCATCAAGTCCAACCCTTGATCCAACCCCACTGTGATCACTCAGTGCCACATCCAGTCTCATCTTAAACACCTCCAGGGATGGAGAATCCACCCCCTTTCTGGGCAGCCCATTCCAATGCCTGACCACCCTCTTTGGAAATAATTTCTTCCTGATATCCAACCTAAACCTTCCCTGGCAGAGCTCAAGCTGTGCCCTCTTGTTCTCCTGCTGAGTGCCTGGGAGAAGAGACCAACCCCCACCTGGGTCCAACCTCCTGTCAGGGAGTTGTGGAGAGTGATGAGGTCCTCCCTGAGCCTCCTCTTCTCCAGCCTGAACACCCCCAGCTCCCTCAGCCTCTCCCCACAGGGCTTGTGCTCCAGTCCCTTCTCCAGCCTCGTTGCTCTTCTCTGGCCCCGCTCCAGCCCCTCAATCTCTTTCCTCAACTGAGGGGCCCAGAACTGAACACAACACTCGAGGTGTGGCCTCCCCACTGCTGAGTCCAGGGGAAGGGTCACTGCCCTGGGCCTGCTGCCACCCCATTGCTGAGCCAGGCCACGATGCCATTGGCCTTCTTGCCCACCTGGGCACACTCTGCTGCCTCATCTTCAGCCTCCTGCCAATCCAACCCCCAGGTCCCTTTCCCCCTGGCTGCTCTCCAGCCACTCTGTGCCCACCCTGTGCTGCTGCAGGGGGTTGGTGTGGCCAAAGGGCAGGACCTGCACTTGGCCTTGGTGAACTTCATCCCACTGGAATCAGCCCATCCCTCCAGCCTGTGCAGGTCCCTCTGCAGAGCCCTCCTGCCCTCCAGCAGGTCGACACTCTCTCCCAACTTGGCGTCATCAGCAAATTTGCTGCTGATGGACTCAATCCCCTCATCTAAATTATTGATAAAGATGTTGAACCAAACTGGGCCCAACACTGACCCCTGGGGGACACCACTGGTGATCAGTTGGACACAGCCCTCTTGCCCAGTACTCTCTGGGCCCTGCCATCAGCCAGCTCTTGGCACAGCAGAGTGCCCCTGTCCAAGCTGTGGACTTTGCAATTGGCTTCCATTGCTCTGGGGCTCTGCACATCCAACCTGGGGCTGCCATCGCTCCAGGGGTTTGTTTGTGCATCCCTTCCAGGGCTGTAGTTTCTTAGGATGCTGTACATCCCCCTGGAGGCTGGCATCACTCTGGAGCTCTGGCTGTCCCACCTGGGGGTCCCATTGCTCCAAGACTGCATGTTCCACACGGGGCTGCCACCTCTCTGGGGTGCATTCCATCCAGGGGTTTCATGGATCCAAGGCTCTGCACAGCCCACCAGGCTCTGCCATCACTCTGGGGCTCCGGGCACCCCACCCGGCCGTGCACTGGCTCTCGCTGCAGGTAAATGAAGATAAACAGTTCTGTCTTGCTGACGGGCTCATTAAATTAACCCTTAAAGCCCCTCAGCCCACAGTGAGACTCTCCCCGTCCCTCCCAGCGAGCTGCAGCCGAGGGACAATTCGCTCCATTAAACACTAAACTACTGTAATGAAGTGTGATGGCAGTGATGAATTGTGCCATTCGATCCTGCCTTGGCACAGAGTGCTGGCTGGGACACGGAGAAGCGCAGGGACCTTGGCACAGCCCCGCTGCCAGAGAGAGGGGCACGCAGGGCAAGGCAGTCCCTTCCCCGGTAATTAACGGGTGATTGAGCTGTGCGAGGGATGCGCTCGGGGTCTCTGTGTGGCATTTCTGTGTTCTCGCCTACTTGTCCTCTCTTATCTCCAGATGCTCCTGCCCATTAGGTTTGGTAGTGGTTTGCAGTTTTACATCATCCTTCAACTTGCAAAAGTCTTTCTGGAATATGGTTTGCTCTTTTACATATTACTCGATTTTTCTGCTGGTTTACAGCATCTGCCATAATATGTTTGCTTTTAATGCTTTGGAAATTGCTGTATGTTAATAATGTGCCCTGATTTCCCTGCAGCCTCATCCACACAGGTTAAAGATGCTGCAGTTCAGTGGTGAGAGTAATTTTAAAAACAAGAAAACCGAGAGAGATATGGGAAATATTATAAATGCAGGAGTTTAAACCTGGAATTGTTTTCCTGGTTTATATTAATTTATCTCTGTGAAATAGATAAACATAGGAAAGCACAGCTTTCTAACCGGAGATGGCCAAACAAATCATGTAGGGGAAAAAAGTGATGGGTGCATGTGGTTGCAGAGGATGGATGTGGGAGTGGGAGGCTTTGATAGGTACCGAAAGCTCATCTAGATTTTCAGCCAACTATAAATTCATTTTGCAGGAGACAGATCATTATGATGAAAAAGGAACAAAAAAGTTCAAAACCCCTTTTCTGGTGCAGATGAGAGAATTTTTCACATCACTTGGGAAATCTTGGGATGTTTTATATGGTCACTGAGATTTCCGGGATATGTGATATGGGGAATGTGTGTTTAATCCTTATTTAACCTGCTAATCATATGGTCAAATCTTACTCCAATAATCTGCTTTGAAGGTTAATTTGCTTTGAACTGGGCCCTTCCTGGGGCCACCTTCAGGGGCCACCCTGTGGTGGTGAAGCCACGTTAACCATGGAAAAGCCACATTCTGGTAGGTCTGAGCATGGTCCTTGCTTGAGGGCTCACCACTTTCATGCCCTGGGCACAGGCAGGATCACCTGGATGGCAGAGGAAGGCAGAGGTGATGGTCAAGGCCATGAGCATTGGTTAAGAGCCTTATTTTTTGGCAGCCTTTGGCAGGTCATGCACACCTCTGAAACAGGAGTCAGAGCCACAGATCCCATTGCCTTCTGCCCAAAGCCACAAGCTGTTGTTTCTCCCTGACGCACTGATGAAAGGACTCAGTGATATTCTTCCAGCAGCATGCTTTGATCTTCCTGCATTTGGAGAAGAAAAGTTTCTTCACTGAAAGACTAGTGAGACATTGGCCCAGGCTGCCATGGCAAGGGGTTGGATCATGGTCCCTGTAAGTGCTCAAAAGACATGTAGATGTGTTGCTTAGGGACATGGTTTGGTGGTGGAGCTGGCACTGTCACCTTAATGATTTGACTCGATGATCTTAGAGGGCTTTTCCAATCTTAACAATTCTACAATTCTGTCACCTGCAATACCTTTAAGATATGCACTGTCAAACAAAACATCAGCCCAAGCCAAACTTAGCACTGAATCTCTTCTGTATCCACAGTGTCTCAATCAAAATGCAAAGATACATTTGTCCTCCCCTTGCTTATTATTTATATTCAACCATATATTTTGTTTAGGGCACACCAAGTCACAGCCAGATTAGATCACAGCAAGAAAATAGGATTATTTTAAGTAGATAATGTAAAACATGGCTATGGAAACTCCATGCTAATTGCATTATCTTTGGTACATTGTGAGAGAATTATCTGTATGGTATTAGCGGGTGGAAACATGCCAAAATGTTGTTTCAAATGTGAGCCGGTTGTAACAATGTGTCAGTCATTGGTGGCAAAGAAATTAAAAGGCAGGAGACATGCTGATCATTACTGACTTCATTTGTCTCCCTGCTCCCAAGGCCTTGGCTTTGGAGAGCAACTGCACGTTAGTGGCTTAAGTGATAGAATCACAGAATGGTCTGGGTAGGAAGGGACCTTAAAGATCATCTCTTTGCACCCCTTGCCATGGGCAGGGACACCTCCCACCAGCCCAGGTTGCTCCAAGCCCTGTCCAACCTGGCCTTGGACTCTTGCAGGGATGGGGCAGCCACAGCTTCTCTGGGCACCTGTGCCAGGGCCTGCCCACCCTCCCAGGGAAGAATTCCTTCCCAATATCTAATGTAAACATCTCTTCTTTCAGTTTAAATCCATTCTCCCATGGGAACCTCTACATGGAGGTGAAGCTCCTGTGTTGATGTTTGCCATCAAACATCCTTTCAAATACTTGCTGCTTGGAAGTGACTCAGAGACCGCTCTAAAGAGCATATTGAGAACACACCAGCAAACACCACTTGTATTCAGTGGTTCTGTGTTCATAAAACGTTAAGGTTTCCATCACAGTTTCTCCAATCTGGACCAAATGACAGTGACAAAATTTGTAATGATTTTTTTTCTGCTGATGACATCTGGGAATAACACAGGGAGCCACCAGCAGTGTCGTGGTGTGCTTGGAGCTGGAGTCCAACCCAGCATCAGCAGCAGGATTGGAGATAATTTATTTGACAGGCTACTACTGAACCGAAATATGACAACAAAAATTACTTTCTCATCTACCCAAGAATTTAGGAACTAAACAACCTGATTAGACTCTGAGTCTGGGGCACACACTGCCCTTGGCCCCACAGCTCAGAACTGCTGAAGATGCAGAAGAAAGAGGAAAAAAAATTACTGTTTCACCAGCAATTTGGCTGAGAGAGGCGATTCCAGCTGGGGACCCAACAGCCCATGTCCCTCATCTGCTGCTGTCTCTGCCAAGTCTCACTGTGCAGCCCTGGACAACTGATCTCCATTTTCTCCTTAAGGTGGAAAGTAGCTATTTCCTCCTTTAAAAAATTCTTTTGGAACACAAAATCATACTATTGTTACCACAGGAGACCATATATTATAGTGGGAGTGGTGGGAGAGGGAAAGTCCCACCTAGGTCTTGCAGGTAACAACGTCTTGCTCAAAATGTGCATTTTTCTCCTCTCCCCTGTCATTTCCTTTCCACAGTTCTTCAGAAAAGGAGCCTCACACAGCCTTGATCTGTGTTATGATGCCCACCTGAAACAGAGCACACTTCACAAAGTGGCTCAAGGATGGTGGAAAAACTAATACCATGTTTGTTACAGTCAGTTCCTGAGTTCAGACAGCACAGAGAAATTTGGAATAGTGTCCCCAGCCCAACCACTTCACTGCTGAGTGCTATTTCCTCCCTGCATGATGCATCTGCCTCCAGATTGCCAGCACAGTTGGTGGTCCCTGTCCTGGTCTTCCCCTCCCAGCTTGAGTTTTCCTCTGGCCCTGCTTGACTTGGAGCCTGACCAAGCATCAGCACGATGCCAACATGAGCGATGGGAATGCCTTGACTGGGAAGTCCAATGTGCCAATTCCTATAATGATTTAGGAATAGGCAGCAAGTAGTGATGGAACTTGTGCAGCTGGGATGATCCACCGCTGGGGTGATCCAACGCTGGGGTGATCCACCGGTGGGGTGATCCAACGCTGGGGTGATCCAACGCTGGGGTGATCCACCGGTGGGGTGATCCAACGCTGGGGTGATCCAACGCTGGGGTGATCCACCGCTGGGGTGATCCACTGCTGGGATAATACATTACTGGGCTGATCCAAGGCTGGGCTGATCCAACGCTGGGCTGATCCAGTGCTGGGATTGTCTTGGTTTGAGTTAGCTAACTGCCAATCCCCCCTCAAGTACAGAGAGAAAAGCTGTCTTCTGCCCACCAAAGAAAAAGAAAGAAGAGGGAAGGGGAAAAAAAAAGCTTCAAACTACACGCTAAAACTACATATATTTTACAGAAAAGAAAGAGAAAACTAGAAAGAAGCACAGATACACACTTACACAAGTTAAAAAAACCATCAAGGCACAATCTTTCATCTTCCAGTGAACTACAAATCATGAAATTTTAACCCCAAATCACTTTTAAAGACTTTATTTCCACAAAGACAGACTCAAGAACAAACATTTTACTTCCCTGGGGTTGCATGGTGGTGAGCCAATGCTGTGGGCCTGGGCCTCCCCCATCTCTCTCAGCACAGCACAGCACACCGTCTCAGGAACCACAGCCATGAAGCAACTGCCCCAAGCCACTCCTACACTGCTTCTTATCCTCTTTGGAAAGGAGGTCGTAATATGGTATAGAACACAATACTACTGGCTAGAAGCTGCCAGCTGCCAGCCCAGCATGACTCCAGCCAGCTGACACCTCCAGGCCCACTTCTAGATTTAAAGCCTAAATTTAGACCCACTAAGGTAAACCTGTGACAGGATGATACATTACTGGGATGATCCAGTTCTGGGATGATCCAGTGCTGGGGTGACCCAATGCTGGGGTGACCCAATGCTGGGGTGATCCACTGCTGGGATGACCAGCACTGGGAGAGGAATGTTAAGTCTGCCCTGTGTGACTTTGGAAATCTCAATAATGAGATTTCTCATTATCCAGGCATTAATTAAAGACTTGGGGGGAGATTCTGCTTTTCCTCTGGAATGAGAGGAAGATGCTGCTCCTGCAGTGCCTCCTGCCAGTGCTCACCCAGCTGTGGAGCTGCCGCTGCTCTCGCTCGTGCCCTGCCACTGCTTCAGCCCCAAGCACAGCTGAAACCCAGCACTATGGACTTAAAAGCTATGCTATTATTGGTAATGGGCTCCTGCTGAGAACATATTTGGGAACCATTTACTCCTAAAATGTCTTCTGAGGGGTGATTTCTGTTCCAACCTAGCTGCAGAGATTTTATGGAACACGAGTATTGAAAGGTGAGCAAAGGGCCTTCCCTGGCATCTGAAGGAAATTGTGCAAAGAAATATTCTCTGTGCAGCACAACATGCTCCTGGCCTCCTTCTTCTCTTTCATGAATGTGCTGGTTTAAAGATAAACCAGGAGGAGAAATGAATCCAGCACAAAAGAGATTATAAGTCAGAGTTACAATTTAACAGAAATACTACAATAAATGCAATGACACAAAGAGAAATTGGTTTTGCCCCACACAACCCAGTAGTATAACCCAGCCCCCTGGGGCACAAACACAGTGGGGTTTGTTGGCCCCTGTGCTGAGCCCCACGTGGTTCCCCCGAGTCCAAAGGAAAAGAAAGGGAAAGAAAAACCTGTTGGTACAGATGATGGCACAGTCTGGTGGAGAGTGGTGGGCTCCTCCTGTCCAGAGTCTGCTCCTCCTCTGGATCCCATGAGTGGTTCCCAGCTCCCCAGACCCCAAAATTGTCTCCCCTCAGGTTTGTGGGGGAGCCCCCAGTGCCTCCCCCAGGGCAGGGAGTTCCACACTGGGGGATCTGACTCTGGCAGTCAGGGGGGATTTTGGAATGGTTGCTGGCCCATGGGCAGAGCTGAGCCCTCAGGTGGGTGTGGAGGTGCCAAGGAGTCCCTGCAGGGCAGTTCTCCCAGCTCCTCTGCCAGGCTTCTTTCCCAGCCAGCTCCCAGCCTGAGGGCTCAGCTGTGCCCTGGGCAGCTGCTGCCAATGGGCCATTGGGAACAGTTGCTGGGCAATGGCCCAGAGGGTTTAGAATGCACAGCTTTGGTCACACCCACACAGGGATAAACTGGTCCCACCTGCTGTACTGGGACAATGATTTCAGTGCTTTGGGGTCTTACAGCACTTGCAGGGCAGTTGCAGTGAAATGGGCAGGGCAATGGGAGACTCCTTCCCAAGGGCTCCAAGAACATGGTCCCAAAGGAATTGCAGTGGCAGCTGGAGGGCAATCGAGTTCTCAGAAGTCATTATTTTAGTATAATATCATGGCAGTGATGGTGTAACTATCAGAAGGCAATAATTTCTGCTCACTTGGCTTCTTCCTATGTGCTCACCTAGAGCCAGGAGATTTTTGAAGGTGAGTTTATTCATTGCTAAACACAGACCAGAGGACTGGTGTTGGTGAATCTCATTTTAGTGCATCTAGTAACTTTGGCATGCAGAAAGGGAGACAGAGAATTTTATATTTTTTGAAGGAGTTCCAAACATTCAATATTTTCATCAACAAAACCACGTTATTCAGTAAAGTAAAACTCAGTAAAGTGGGTGTTTAGTTTTCGAAAAGACTGAAGAAAGCAAGGTCAGCTTTTTTTCTTTAAGCCTGTGTAAAGATCCTGGGTTACTATCCTCATAACTTAAAGCTTTGTGGTGCTCTGGGTTTATGCCAGGCATTTGCTTCTGCTGTCTTACCCCGGTTTTCAGCTCAGACACCGAGACAGAGAAGCTGGACCCCTGTGTGGCTGCTCAGCAAAGAGAAACCCACCAATTAGTTTAGATATTGTGAAGAAATTCTTCCCTGAAGGGCGATGAGGCCCTTACGCAGGTGCCCAGAGAAGCTGTGGCTGCCCCATCCCTGCAAGTGTCCAGGGCCAGGTGGGACAGGGCTTGGAGCAACCTGGGCTGGTGGGAGGTGTCCCTGCCTGTGGCAGGGGGTGGAACAAGATGATCTTTAAGGTCCCTTCCAACCCAGACCATTCAGTGATTCTGTGAAATGTTCTCCAGGGCAGCCTGAAGAAGCCCAGAACATCAAAGCAGTTCAGTGCTCGGTGTGGTAGTGATTTCCTGGAAGAGAGCTGGCAAGCACAATTAAACCTGGCTTTCAATAAAATTTCTGCAATTGCTACCCAGGCTGCTCTCAGGCCTCATGTATTAATTATTCCTCTTGCCTGAGCCTGTTATAAAGAGAAAAAAAGGCAAATTAAAAGCACATTGCCCTGATTAAATCCCTGCTCTGTTCCTTCTGGCTACAATCACCTCTGTGTGGCTGAAAATCCTCATTTTACTGAATTCTGCAGCTGAGGCTGCCTCCCTTAGCAGGGAGGGAAAGGAGGGGTTGTCAGGATTGGAGCTTGCATCCACCCTAGGAAGAAGCTGCTCAAACAACATCTCCAGCACCCAGCAAGCCAGGATAATGCAGCAGGAGAAAATTTGAGAGAGAGAGATATTTTAACAGACCAGTATTGCCTGATGGGTTTTAGCCTGGCAATGTATCCTAAGTAAAAAGAAAAAAAAAGGACTTCTTTACAATTTTCTATTATTTTCCTGTTCTCCTCAAATGGCAGTTCACCTGCCTCTGTGTAAATGAATGGAACACACACTATGGTGACCTGATGGAGAGCTTACATGGGTTTTCTTGCCTTTCCAGGCACATTTCTCTGAGGCACAGAAGCCAGGAGGGACATGCAGGAGCCGTGTGTAGGTTGCTCCAGGGACTGCACCAATCAAATGTTCCCAGCACATGAGGCACTTGCCAGGAGGATGTGGGAAATCTGCTGCGGAGAAGAGATATGAGAAAGGTTTGTGCCAGTTTGCAAACTTTTCTGGCAAGTAAGAGTTTTGGATTCTGCCACCTTTAAAAGAGGTGTCTTGGGGAATGGTGAATTGGTGGTGATGGGCTCTGTGGGAGATATAAAGCCCAGCTGAGCTGGTTTTATTCTCAGATCCCATATTGTTATTCATGTGGTCAGTTATAGAGTCATGTACTGGATTGTGTGTCTGATTGTCTTAGTTTGAGGGAAACCAAAATGTTTACCAAGACCAGAGGAGAGGATCCCTCCTCAATAACCAAGTCACTCCTTATTAAATTTAAAAAAACCCAAAACTTTTAATTAGAAAATGTATATAAGAAGGGTAACTATTCTTAACTACTATATATATTATATATATATAGATATAACTATAAACAGACCAGAGCAAACTATTCCCCCAGCACAAAAAATCCCCACCTCCCCAAAACTGTAAGTTGCTCCTGGTGGAGTAATATTTATGGACAGTATCAGTGTCACCCCTCGGCTGGCTGAGAGGTGAATCCTCACTCTTTTCCCAGCAAGGTAGAGACAAGGGGGTGAATGACTCATGTAGTACAGGATGGAGCCTTTCCCGTGGGGGGAAGAGCAGACTCTCTCTCTCCTCGTCCTTTGTTCAAAAGAAGGAAATGCTGGGAGTTGAGGAGTGGTGGTAATTCCCAGAAATCTCCTTGCAGTCAAAGTTGGTCCCCAGGAAAAGGTCTGCAGTGTGTCCCGAAGCAGCCATGACCCTCCTCTCTCTCCTCTCTCTCTCTGAAACTCAGAGGGCCCAGAGATAGAAGGAAGAGAAAGCGAAGAGCAGAGTCAAAAGAAGCTCTCATGTGCTTAGCAAAACAGTGGCTCTTTTCCAGCAGCTGCCCCAAAACCAAAGTGAACCAGCACCCAGAAAAGAGCTTCTCCCCCTCCCAGGTGCTGGGGGTGTGTTTCTCCCCTTCACCCCTCCATTTAGTTGGAAGCTAGAGTCATTAACCACTCCTTTGTTCTCAGTCCTGGTACTTAAATGCCCCAAACCTTTGTGTTGGTAGGGTGGGAAAAATTCCCTGAAGGTCTCCTCCCACCATCACCTTCCTGTGTTTGAACCTTTGACACTGATGCACCCCTGGCCACCAGGGCAGCACACAGCTCATGAGCCCAGCGCTCCCAGCTTCCACTCCAGCTGCCTCTCCAGCTCCTTTCCCTCTGGCAATTTGAAAAGACACTTTTCACAGCAACATGACCATCTTCCCACCTAAAAGCAACATTTTCAATCAAAATTCCATGTTGCTGAAATTCAACTTGGGCCGTGTTATGCCTGGAGCCACCTGTTTCAGGGCTCATTTTGCAGCTCATTAGATCTGGCAGTAGGAACCTCCCATTTGATACTGAAATGTTGTCATAGAGGGCCCTAAAGATTTCATCTAGTTTTGGATGATAATGAAATATAAGATTTGATAATAAGGACACGCAGGACAGCTGCTTGTAGAAGTTTACTGGGTTGTAATGTCAATCTTCTCCTGTCAATGCTTTCTTCAGCAGAATCTCCTGCCATGCCCTTGCCTCCTAGGAGAAATCATGAAGGAAACAGCCTCTAGCTCAGCAAAACCTTTCTGAGCAACAGGTTTTTGTGGGATAACTGGCTGTGCATTAACCAGGTTTTTTTTCTTGCATGAAATGCTTGTTGGTTTGAAGACAAAGTCTCAAGGAAAATTTTCTATTAAAAACCTGCATGAAAGACTGCCTTCATTTTCCTTGCTGTTATTAATGACACTGCTCTATGAATAGCAGAACTGAGACATTAATCAAACCCCTTAATATCTATATATCAAACATCCAGCTTCACACCTGATGTGGAAATTAATTTTTTTAAACATTGGTTTCCAATGAGAAGATATCATTCTTAGTAAATGAGGATAAAGTCCATTATTTTACTTAAGCTGTACATGTGACGTAAATCATTAAATCATTTTCAAAATGTTATTGATTTTCCCATAAATGTGACAGTTCCAACAAATGATACCTGCAGGATATATGATGTATCATTACAGTCATTCCAGGTAGTGACCCTATTAAAATGTCTGCTGCCAGCATGCATAGAAAGCATTGTCAAGGCCATATTCCCCCCAAACATTTTATGGGCCAATGATATGCACCCACTGAGCCAGAAAGCCTCTGGCTTCCTTCCATGGAATTCAGCAGAATTGGCTGATGAAGATTCTCCCTTGCCAAACCGCAGCATCAGCCTCCTGGAGAAACGTTTGCAGGAGTCGAGCAGTGCCCTGAGCTCTGCCCACAGCTCCATCCCCACCAAAGCACCCATCCCTGACCTTGCCATGCTCCTCCTGTACCTCCTCCACCTCCTAAATGATTTCTCTGTTTCCAGTTCCTTGATGTGGCTGTTGATGCTGTCGAGGGGGATCATGCCTGTGTGCCCAGGGCCATGCCCGTGTGCCTGGTTGCTCCACATGCAGAGCTGCCTTCCATCTCTCTGAGTTTGTCTGTGAGGGCTCACAGGGTATCTGCAAACTTCTGAAAACACCAGCTTTGATTGAGGGCAAAGCAGAGGCAAGTTTGACTATTGTGAGTGAGAGAAAGAACTCCAGTCTTTTTCAAGATCTATCAGTTTTTAGAGAGGAGGAGACCTCCTGACCTCTGGTACTCTGTCCCTTCTGGACTCCATCATCTGCTGCTCTGGAACTGAGCTCTGAAATACAAACTTGGGGGTGAAGTGGCTGTATGGGATGAAGGGACGAGGGCAGGGATGAGGAAGGTTTCTCATGGGGAAATCACCCTCTCTCACTGCTGCTCCACTCAAACATCTGCTCACTGCACCCACCAGCAACTTGGCAGGGGTGGATAAAGTGACAGAGAAAATTTGCAGGGTGTAACTACTTTTTATGCAGTGCCCTCAAACTCAGTCCTTCCCATGAAACCAGAGTCAGTGCTGGATGGGACCATGACTTTAATACATGACCCAAGCGCAAAGTTGTAGGAATACCCAAGATATCATCTGCTGCTTCGATTGCTCATGTGTAGCACTCAGAGTCACAGGATATTCTGAGCTGGAAGGGACACGTGAGGATCACCAGTTGCAGTATCACCCACTGCTTCTTGAGACAAATTGCTGCAAACAAACCATGCAGACTGGGTAATAGGAAGAGTTTTTTCACTGTTCAGGTAATGAGGCCCTGGCACAGGTTGCCCAGACAGAGAATCTGTGGCTCCCCCAGCCCTGGAAGTGGCCAAGGCCAGGTTGGACAGGGCTTGGAGCAACCTGGGCTGGTGGAAGGTGTCCCTGCCCATGGCAGGAGGTGGAATGAGATGATCTTTAAGGTCCCTTCCAACCCAGACCCCTGTGTGGCTCCTCATCAAAGAGAAACCCACCAATTAAATTAGATATTGGGAAGGAATTCTTCCCTGGAGGGCGATGAGGCCCTGGCACAGGTTGGGCAGAGAAGCTGTGGCTGCCCCATCCCTGGCAGTGTCCAAGGCCAGGTTGGACAGGGCTTGGAGCAACCTGGGCTGGTGGGAGGTGTCCCTGCCCATAGCAAGGGGATTGGAACAGGCTGAGCTTTAAAGTCCCTACCAACTCAAACCATTCAATTTTTCTATGATCTTAAATCACAAGCACATTAAAAATTGCAGCATGGATGCAAACCAGCCATGCTGCAGAACCCTCCAGTGGTCTGCACCAGCTCTTTGCCTTTGCCTGCCTCAGGAGCAGAGAGCTCTTCCAGTCACCCTCAGGCTTTCTGTAGGTGATTAATGTACAGCAGGAGTGCCTGGAGAGCCTCAGATGGAACAGACTGTGGTAAATGGATCACTTTTGGGAGCCATAGTGACAATGCCAATTTTCCCCTTGTGAACACCCCAGCTGGCTGTGGATGTACCTACAGGGGAAGGTGAGGCTGCTGCTGTTTGAGGGCCTGCCAGAGACCAGTCTGCACCTCCCTGACGGACAGACAGACAGGAGTGTGTCCCTCTGTGAGTTGGGGAGGGACCAGCACCCACCTGGGGACCTGTCAATCAATGAGGTGATGTAACAGGGTGGGTTCTACAGTTGCTGGAAAAAAGTGAGGCAAAGCACTGTTGAGAGTTCAGAAAACACAGTATCTTTATTAACAGGAGTGACCAAATATCAGGAACCCAAAGAGAAGGGAGAGAGAGAGAGATTGAGATTAAAGCAATAAACCCAATACTTACTAAAGAGTTACTCATGTAAGGTAGTCTTACCAACTCAGGACACTCCCCCCAAGGCAGCAGCTGCATTCTCTGGGCACTGGCAGACAGCAGTATCCCTGCTGTCTTTTTGGGGAAAAAACCACCACCAACCAGAGCACGAGTCCTCTCTCTCACCTTGCTAGAGATGTCTACCTAGGGAGGAGTGGCCACCACCCCCCATAGAGGTCCCAGGCTCTGCTCTCTCTTCCTCCTTGCTCTCCCCCTCAGCTCTCCTCCAAAGGCTGTCAACCCATAGGAGAGACCCAAGAAACTTTAATTTGCACAGTCTGTCTTCAAGGACGAAACTTTCACTTTATCAGCTTTTGTTCCCTAGAACTTGGCAGGAAAAGGATAAATCTTTTCACAGGTGGCATAAGCAAAAACACAGACCAAACTGTCAACACTTTCAATTCCTGATACAGGTTACCTGCCCATACCCCAGCCCTTGGAGCCTCTGATTGGCTGTGGCACCTGTCACTCTGGCCAAGTGGACTGTGAGTGGTCAGTGAAGTGAAAGTCCCACCCGGGGGGAGGGGGTGGGGGGGGCTGGGGCCAGTGGAGCCAGAGTATATAAAGAGGCACCCACGAGGTCTCCATCTTTCCTTGGATCACCAAGTGTGGAACTCCCTGCCCTGGGGGAGGTACCAGGCATTCCCACCTGCACCTGAGGGGAGACAATCTGGGGGTTTGGGACTTCTGGGACCACTCATTGGATCCAGAGGAGGAGCAGAACCTGGACAGGAGGAGCCCACCACTCTCCACCAGACTGTGCCATCATCTGCACCAACAGGTTTTTCTTTTCCTTCCTTTTCCTTTGGACTCAGGGGAACCACGTGGGGCTCAGCACAGGGGCCACCAAACCCCACTGTGTTTGTGCCCCAGGGGGCTGGGTTACACTGCTGGGGTTGGGGATTAAACCCAATTTCTGTTTGTGTCATTGCATCTATTGTAATATTGTTATTAAATTGTAACTCTTATAATCTCTCTTGTGTTGGGTTCATTTCTCCTGCCAGTTTACCTTTAAATCAGCACACAAATATTCTCTACTCTATAGCAATGCTTGTTAGTCCAGCTAGTCTGCTGTGATACTTTGGTGAAGCTTCATGTTATTTTGTAAAACCCTTTTTGCCAAAAAGCCCATTTTCTTACCAAACTAATGGAAATCTCTTAGAGAAAATTGTGTTATTTTTCTCTTGATGTGAACTCAAGGTACCAAAGAACCAATGGTTTTATAAGGGTTCATAAGGGTGAAACCTCTTGAAGCCTGAAATTAAAACACATCAGTAAAGCTTGGAGCTTTGGGACTGGGCAGAAACAGGGCCACTTCCACTACACACCTGTACCCAACACCTGTGGTATCTCATGAGTGACTTTATGTTGTGCCAGGAGATCCTTGGACATGGAGTCATCCTCTTTTCTCTGCTTTATTCCACCAGCAGTGCTTTATTGCAATGCCTTGGACTGCAGCTGGACTCATCTACAGAGAGCAGGTTTCTGAGAGAGGAAGGATAAAGCATGTGCTTTACAGTCAGCTTTAAAGCAAGAGTGATAACTGTGCATTTCAAAGGAGTCTACTAAGGAGTTGGCCTGCTATATGTGTTTAATTAACTTGAAAAATGTGTTTTTGCTTTTCTGTTCTTATTATTTTTTTAATATCATTCTGCCTTTACCCAGTAAAATATGTCAAGAGCTGCAGTTATTTTGCTTGAAGCAAAAAAAACCCTTTTCCTTCCCTGTTTCGCTTGTTGTTCTCCATATAATATTGAGAACATAAGACATTACAAAAACATTGTTTCATAACAGCATTTACTTTCTACATTTTAACAGGCCCAAGTATATATAAATGTGCATATCCACTTGTGTGTGTCTATCCATGTATACTGCTATGACATTGAATTTGGGGGGGGTTTGCCCAGACACCCTCTGTATTCCCAATCTCTTTAGGGTAATTTTTCCCAGCTGGTGTCCATGGAAGACAAAAATCTCCAGGCAGAGAGAGGTGGTAAGTCAGAAACAACTAATAATGTCATTTATCTCCTCCAGAGCTCACTTTTTATTACTCCAAACTGTGCACAGGTGATCGGATTCACACCAGGAAGGAAAGTGTTTGCCTGCGGGTCCTGAGCAGGTTTCCAGCTGTTATAAGCCTCAGTCTCCATCTCCTGACAACCTTCCAGCTCTAGAGGACACATCCTCCCTCTCCTGAGCCCCCAGAACACCCCATGCTTCAGTTACACTGACATCACTTGCCAACCTGTGCACTTTCTTGTTCTTATAATCACAACAATTTTCAGTTAGGAAACTGCCCTGCCCTGAAAGGGTGAGAAACTCTGATTTAAGGGAAGTTTCTGGTCTTTGTAGTGCTGTTTATGTGTTTCCTTTATTGACACTATCCACGATTAAATGCAAATGAAACCAGAAATCAATCCTTCTTTCTTTTTACCAGTAAATCAACATTTTCCTGCCTTCACTTTACGCCTCTACAGCTTTGATTCTTTTAATTCTACTGAATGCTTTACATTGTAGCTTGCATTCCATGAGCTGTAAAAATGAGAGCCCAATTGTAGCAGAAGATTCCTAAAGGTGTAAACCCTCCTTCAGTGGATATTGCCAGGATCAAATGAACACTTGAGCACTTCCCCAACCCTGGAAGTGTCCAAGTCTGGCTCAGTTGGGGGTCTGGGCAACATGATCCAGTGGAAGATGTCCCTGCCCATGACAGGGTGTTGGAATGAGATGATCCTTAAGTTCCTTTCCAACCAAAAGCATTGTAGGATTCTGTGAAAACCTGGCTGGTTTGCCCTTTATCTAAATTTGGGCTAGAGGCACATTGTGCTCCATATTCATAGAAGGGGTGAGCAATGCTTACAGGATGAGTGAATATGCACACACACATATATATATACACACATACATGTGCACAGAACCCCTGGGAAATTTTTTATCACACACTGTCTGAAATGTAATTGCAGATAAGAGATCCTGCACTTAGGAAATGCAGGTAATATCAGCACCCTGTGCTCTGCCAAGCCTTAGGGGTATATCAGATCCAGTGAAATTCAGCAAGTGCTGTTCAGAGATGGAATCTAAATTCAGAATTTTCCCAGCTTCTTTCTGCTCAGTTTACTACATGGGAAAACGTTTTGCAGGCTGCAGTAAAAATAATTTGTCTGACTTGCACTACCTTCCAACACCTTCCAGGTG
>JAJPCS010016811.1:62815-78638 GCA_021164005.1 Willisornis vidua nigrigula | reverse complement strand
GTGGCTGATTCCGCATGAACAGTGACTGATGACTCCTGTATCATTAGGGATTTCCTCTACCTCCCTTCTCCCCGTTTAGGAACATCAGAAGAAATGTTTGCCAAACAAGAAGTAGCACCCTGCCTTTTCCCTGATAAAAACTTCTCCCCCAAAAAGGAGGATCTAAATTTGCAATTTCGATATAAAGAGCTGGTGCCACATGAGTCCTGTGGTAACTCTCCACCCCCAAAGGCAAGGAGCCTGCCAGGAGAACGTGCCAGAACCAAACACCCACCACTTGTCACTCTGCACACAAAGCTCTGCAACCAAGACACTCCTCTTCCATTTCCTCTGGGGGTTATGTTGACTTATTTTATGTCCTTTCATAGCACCTGCTGTTAAATATGAAATGGCAGAGATATGTTACAGAGTTTATAAAAAATCATGGAGGGCTTTTGGTTCAGGAGGCAGCTCAGAAGCTGTGGGGTTTACACATACATTGGAAATGCATATGAAGATAAACTTTTTTTTTTAACTGAATTTTGGTATTGAGATGCTCAGAAAAGAGGCAAAGGGAATGCTTTGAATTCCAACAGCTAATGTAGAATCGAAGATGTGATGAACAATTGCATCATTATGTGCCAAAAGTGAAGATAATTTCAAAGGGGTAAAACTGCTCATTAAAAGCTAAAAAAATATTGTAGGGATGACATTAATTTAAAGTGCCCTCTTATGAAAAATATTGGGCCATGTGTATCTGCTTGTCTTCTAACTTGACACTGCTGCCTTCAGAACCAAAATGTTCATCAGGTGGTTCCCTGTGACTTTTTCATAATCTCTGTTCATTATGAAGTCTTATAAAGTCACTGAGCATAAGACTCTCTTGAGGGTTTGGGGACTTCTATGTTCCAATTTGTAAGAGGAAGTGAACCTTGGAAATTCAAAGAGAACTTGATTTGCGGATAAGAAACAACAATTCTTTGCAGGGAGTATCCAAGTTACAGGTGGCTTTTCTCTCTCCTTCTCCCCCACTGCACTTCCTGAGTGGTACAAAAACCTCTGGACTAGTCCAAGACAGCCTGTGCTGAACAAAAGAGCTGATAAGCTGACAGCATGCACAGCAGAAACACTTCCAAAATTAAGAGTAGGCAGGATAAGTGAGGAATAATCTGATAGATGCCTTTTGGGACTATTCTTATTTTCCCATCCAATTTTGCAGGGTGCTCCCCAGCACACCCAATGACAAGAGACGCTGTGGTCTCTCCCCAGGAGGAGGGACAAGAAGGCTCACCATGCACCAGAGATGTTCCCATCGGTTTCAAGGCCACAAACCAGGCCCAGGGAATACTATGTGTGAATCCAGATTGTGCTCTAAGGGGAGAAGTCTCCTGCTACACCTGCCCAGGGCACCAGCTCCACACACATTATGGTGCCTAACAAAGATCAGTGATTTCCCCAGTTGGTGGCAAGCAACTTGCACTTAGGAAGTGTTATGGGTTTAGCCAGGTGCAGGCCTAAATTTAGGCTTTAGATTTCAGAGTAGGGCTGAGACTCTCAGCTGACTTGAGCTGGGCTGGGCTGGCCCAGCTGACACCACTGGCCAAGGGTATTCCAGACCATATTCCAACATCATCTCAAAATATAAAAGCTGGTGTGGGAGTGGCTCAGTCAGTCCCTCTGTGGCTTCTCATCTGGGTAGGACTCACTGTGCTGTCCCAGGAGGGACGGGAGGCCCAGGCCCAGCACCCCTCACCACCATGTTATCTTAGCAAAGTAAAGTGTTTGTTCTTAGTCTTTCTCTCTGCTTGAGTCTGTCCCTCTGGGGATTGAGTTCTCTGGAGTGATTTGTAGTTAGAATGGTGGGAATTGTCTTCAGTGGGGAGTGGGGAGTTATTTCTTATTATTTCTACCTTACGTAAGTGTGTGTTATATTGTAATTTTCTTTTAATTTTCTCTCTTCTGTTTAAATATATATAGTTAGTTTAAGTTTAAACCTGTTTTGAGTATTTTTCCTTTCCTCCCTTTTCCCAGGGGGGGGAGGGAGGCTCTGACTGTGTGTTGGGCAGTTGGCATTTCCAAGATAGGAAGGATGATACTTCGTGGGAGAGTGGAGCTGTCATGGCACTGTTCGGGTCTTAAATTACACCCACCAACTTTGACTGCCATGGTATGCTGGGATGGGAGTGGGTCACCAAGGGGCAGGTTGAGCAGATCATTTTGGGCAACCCTGGGCAACCAGCCAGGGTGACCTCCAGTCTGTAAAGGGACTGGGAGAGCTGAAACATGACTGAAAACTGGCATAATGAAGCTGAAAAACTAGATTTTATATGGCACTCCTTCACCAGTGCTTTCCTGGCTAAATTTGAAGTCATTCTATGGCAGGGAAGATGTTGGGAAAGCAAATGCTCCTGGCAAGGCTCAGCAGACCCTACAGTTTGCCCAGGCTCATCCCAGGGCATGGACAATTCTGGCACCAGCAAACGTTTATGTGTTCAGTAAGGCTCTGGAGATTGACGTAAGCATTAAATCAAACCTTCAGTGCTTCCCTGGCTGCAGGGAGCAGAACTTTGCCATGGCAGAGCAGCAGCTGCTCTTGCCACTGCTCCAAAGGACCTGACAATGTGAGCATTACAATTAGTGAAGACAATTAACTGATTCTTAATTCAGTCTTTAATTTCGATGTTCTCCAAGGGGAACCTTTCTGAGACGTAGGATTTGAAAGCCAAGCACAATGCAAGCAAAGGAGAACACGAAGTAATGATGCAGACATCTTCCTCCCACTGAAATTATATTATAGATGGGAACTTATTCCATCTTTTGCTCTAGGGGAACATATTATACATTCTGTTTACTACAGCAGCCTGAGACAAAACGCTGGTGTTTCCTAACATGGCAGATTCCCTGGCATTGCTCACAGCTCTTGGCTGTAGCTGCTCACTTTCCTGCTGTCCTGGGTGTTTCTAGTAGCACCAGAGTGAGAGTGAGAAGAATAAGAAGTGCTGGCCTCTAAGAGGTCCCAATATAAGCTTGCCTTAATTGGGAAATATTGATTATATTTTCTCATTTTATTTCATATACAGAACTAAATGAATCATATAATAGAAATTACAGGCTGAAGGAGGCAGCAATTTGCAGAAAGATTTGTTTCCACTGCTTTTGTGTAGCATGGGAAAAATGGGTCAGATCAGAGACAGGAGCCCAGAAAGAACCAAGGTACATTTGACTCCTTAGGATTAATTTTCTTTTAAGCTGCCTCTTGTAAGAAATGTGGTTGTGTAAAGGATGACATAGTGACAGGATGGGCTGAGGAAAAAGCAGACAAAAGAAAAAAGAATAAAAGAAAAAGCTGAAATGGGTCAATTAATTATCTTTAAAAACTCTAGTTTTTGGAGGAAATTGTGTCTTTCTGAAATTATGTTAACCTTTGGTCACAACTCCCTGATTGTACTGGAAGTATCTATCATTAAATACATGTTAAGGAAATTAGAGGTGGAAATGTGTCTGTGTGTGTGTCTCTTACACCTCTCCCCAAATTCAGCTCCATGGGTGCACTGGCTTAGCTGCTTTCATGTAGTGAAGATGAATGAGAAAAATTATCCAAGTTAATCTTGACTTGAGCTGGGGGAGGTCTTGAAAAGATAGAAGGATTTGCTTTTCTTGCTGTTCAGGGGTGGACAATGGATTGACAGCCCTGTATCAAAGGCTGAGCTGGAGCTGAGTGTTGCTCTCAGATTAAGGCAAGAGCACCTGCTCCAAAGCTCTCCCCTACAGCTCCCACCATTACTGGGAATGCTTCCAGGCAGTAGGAATGGTCCTGACTCACTGCAGGAGGTCTGGGGCCATCAAGCACTTCGGGTATTCTTGGACACACGAACTTCGATCTGCACAAGGTACAGATGGGTAAAAACTGTCTTTCCCTTCTTTTTTCCTTCTTCACCAATAATTGGCTCGATAAAATAATAGAAAACATCAAACCCTTCCCAATCAGAGTAATTACTTTGCTTGCCACAGGGAAACCAGCTCAAGTTGAGGGTGTTTGAGATGTGGTGGGAGCCACAAATATGTTCCCCATCTTTGGCAGGAATAACTATCCAAAATTTCCCTAAGGTCATCCTGGAGAGCATATTCCCACTCACCCTACAAGGACCATCCACTTGGATGCCACATTGAGTTTCTCCCTGGGTGTGTGCTGGTTTAAAGGTAAACCAGGAGGAGAAATGAATCCAACACAAAAGAGATTATAAGTCAGAGTTACAATTCAATCAAAATATTACAATCAATGCAATGGCACAAAGAGAAATTGGGTTTAACCCCCAAACCCAGCAGTGTAACCCAGCCCCCTGGGGCACAAACACAGGGGGGTTTGGTGGCCCCTGTGCTGAGCCCCACGTGGTTCCCCCGAGTCCAAAGGAAAAGGAGGGGAAAAACCTGTTGGTGCAGATGATGTCACAGTCTGGTGGAGAGTGGTGGGCTCCTCCTGTCCAGGGTCTGCTCCTCCTCTGGATCCAACCAGTGGTCCCAGAAGTCCCCAAACCCCAAGATTGTCTCCCCTCAGGTTTGGGTGGGAGCCCCCAGTGCCTCCCCCAGGGCAGGGAGTTCCACACTGGGGGATCTGACTCTGGCAGTCAGGGGGGATTTTGGAATGGTTGCTGGCCCCTGAGCAGAGCTGAGCCCTCAGGTGGGTGTGGAGGTGCCAAGGAGTCCCTGCAGGGCAGTTCTCCCAGCTCCTCTGCCAGGCTTCTTTCCCAGCCAGCTCCCAGCCTGAGGGCTCAGCTGTGCCCTGGGCAGCTGCTGCCAATGGGCCATTGGGAACAGTTGCTGGGCAATGGCCCAGAGGGTTTAGAATGCACAGCTTTGGTCACCCCCACACAGGGATAAACTGGTCCCACCTGCTGAACTGGGATAGTGTGAAAGGTATTTAAAACAGTGGCATTACACACTTACTGCTTCTCATTGTATTTTAAACTTAAATTGGTTTTATACCACAGGAGGTATGAGAGTCTGTGCTGGCAGGGAGAGCTTGTTCTGATCTACAGGAAGAGTCTCATGTCCATGTGTTCCTCTTACTCATCTTTCAAACAGGTGACTGTGGAGTAAGACCCCACAGAGAACATAACTGCAGAGAAAATGGTTACAGCAGCACCTTTCTGAAAGCTCTCTGCATGGATTGAGGTAAACGGAGGGAAATGTCACAGGGAGAAGGGAGATGTGGAGGGTCACTCACTCCAGGGCTGACAAGCAGCAGGGTTTCAATTTGTTCTTCTACCATTATTTTCACTTGGGTTGACAGAACTGGTTGTGCTGTACACACAAGATGTTTTGCTGTGTCAAGTGTCACAGCTGGTCCTACAATAGAATGTGTTTTCTGCCCAAGAGTGTGTGGGACACTCTCCATAGTGAGCCCAGGACCTGCCTGGGACTACAGAAAGCAGACTTTGGCTGCTCTGTGAATATAAACATAATGTGATTTCTAAATGCACAGTGATGGACAGACTCATATCTGATCCATTAGAAAGGCTGGGTCAGGCAAAACGTGATGTCTTTCCAAGGCTTTCTCAGGTCTCATCCTGTCTGTGCACTCCCAAAATCCTTTAAATATGGGAAGTCCCTGTGAAAATAGGGAAGAGTTGATAATGTCTCTTGTGCCCCATATATATACATATAGTAGAAGATTTAAAGGTGCGTGCTCCTCGGGAGCTCTGCTGCACACACCCAGGGTCTCAGCATCTTCTGGCCTATCACAGCAGCTCTGTCAATATTGGCCAAACCAGCGTAAACTGTCTCCTTGTTTCCATAGTGACATTTCTGCCTGCGTGAGTAATTTTGGGCTCCTCCTTGTAACACTCAAAAACACAAAGCAAAAAGGAGGTAGAACAGGCAATGTAACTATTGTGCACCAAGTGAATGGCCCAGCTGGCACCAGTGGAGCTGCATCCATGGGGACAGCACCACACAAAAATGCCTTCCTGGGCCAGGGCAGCCTCACAGGTTTCTGTCCCCCATTTTCTGGTGTATAAATACCTGAGGAAGCAAACTGTGTTGAGCTTTGTTTCCCAGCTTGCTAATGGTATGTGCCCAAAGGACAGACAGTGCCCTATTCTGAGAGCATCAACTAATCAAAATAACCCCAGAAAACAGAGACTAGCAGCTTCAACATGGACCAACAAGAGAGCATTGGTGGTTCTCTGGTGTCCATCCAGATGTGTCTCTGAACCTCTGTGCTTCCCACTTCAGATGGGAAAAATCTATTTGTCAGAGAAAACTACTGTGACTCTTCTGATCTCTCTGCTCCTAAGGTTAGGTCCTTGCTACTAAACCTAAGTTTGGGTTTGCCAGTAGAAGTGGTTCAGCCTGCAGCACTGGCCTTTGTGGTGTCCTGTATCACCAGTGCGGTCAGTTCTGTGCTCTGCTGCTCTTCCCAGTTCAGTGGCAGTTGTAGCCATGCCAAGAATTTAACCTCATGCAAGTTAGTGAAAAAATAACAACTTGAGGTTCCTTGTCTTTTACCAAGTTCACATTCTCTTAACTGCAAAAGAGATGCCAGAGTTGAAGAACAAATGGCTGAGGTCTGGTGATCAACATGATGAATTGGACCATGTGTGCTGTGTTTGTTCAGTGGAGTGCAGTTGTCAAATAATGTGCTTCCAGGCTCTGTGAAGCAAATTAATTTTGTATCCTTTAATCAAAAAACTCTTATATTTTTCAAAACAATACCCTCTTTTCCTCCCCCAAGGGCCCTGCAGAGCATAAAGCAACGCACAGGAAGGAGAGAAATAGATGGAGAAAATAAACATAGTGACAACATGACAAATCTTTATAATCTGGGAGAAATTTCTGTCGTTTTTTATTGCCACATGAATCTGAGCCTGGAGTTCTGTTATCTGCTGAGGTAAATAAGGATGAATTAATGCCTAAAAAAATGTGTATTTATAGCATGAATATACTGCTGAGTAATCTAGCAGGTTTTGCTGCTTGGGAACACAGAGACCAAGTCTTATTCCAATGGAACACTTTTTCAGCCCTGCCAAGGACGTCCTGCTGACACATCCTGAATCCATGAACAACCAGGGCCATGGGATTGTCTATGTGGGAGTCAATCAAGACTCCAGGAATGGAAGATAACAAGTAGATAATCAGTTTTAAAAAGTTGGGTTTTTTTTAGCAAATATGTGAATTAGCAGCAGAATTCCTGGCCACAGGATGCTCCAGGTTCTAGAAGATTAGAAAATTTGAAAGCAAGCAGGGAAAGTTAGAGAAAGAAAACATCCTTGAGATATCTCTGCTCTGGAAAGTGCCAGGGCTGCAGGCTGTGGGAGTCTGGGAGCATTTCCTAGGAAAGTGGTGCTGCCTGCTTGCCCACTTTAACCTCTCCCATCTGCCAGACTGATGTTCACCATGATCCAGCATGGACATTGCTGACTTCTGAGTGAAGGGTCTATCAACAACCTCTGTCACTTCTGCCACACGTAACACATATGGACCTAAAATGGCAAGAAATGATGGGATTTATGGACCTAAAATGGCAAGAAATGATGGGATTTATGGACTCTGAGTATTCAGACCTTTCTGATTCAGGGATAAAGAGAACAAGAAGGAGTTTGATAAGACTCCTGATGCAGATAAGGCATTAGTATGTCTAGTATCATGCCGTGGAGACCAGATGTGAGGATTTGAAGACATAGTGCCTAAAGCAGTGACACCTTGGAGGTGCTCTACCTTGAGTCGTGACTTGAGAGTGACCTTAGAGGAAGCCTGGGCCCAGCATGCTCAGTTTTTAACAAGCTCAGGTCTCCTCAGGCCAGTTTTCCACACAAGCTGTACTGTAAGTGTCTTTATATTTATTCTCTGTGATGAAGCTTTCCTAGGGCTCAGACAGGTTTGGGTTTTGTGTTTTATGGTCCTGCTGTCTCAGCAAACTCATCTGGATGAGTAAGAAAACTGAACACACCTCTCATTTTCTCTCATCTTATTCTTCTGTAACAGAGGAGAATGAAAATGAGCGGAAGGGCCTCACTACTTATTACAAACAAATTCCACTTTTCTCATGTAGGTGTGGGTGAAAGGAGCTCTTGTTTAGGGCAGTGTATGCCCCAAAGAACAAGCTAACATTAGGGTAAAAGGAAGAAAAAGAATTACTTTTTCAAAGCACTAGTTTTGTCTATCACAAATTCATAAATAAGGCTGGGAAATCTCCCCTTGCCCCAGGGGAGCACACTCAGCATTGGTTACATTCCTGTCACAGGATCAGAGAATCAGCTGGGCTGGAAGAGACCTCTGAGATCATCAAGTCCAACCCTTGATCCAACCCCACTGTGATCACCAGATCATGGCACTCAGTGCCACATCCAGTCTCATCTTAAACACCTCCAGGGATGGAGAATCCACCCCCTCTCTGGGCAGCCCATTCCAATGCCTGAGCACTCTCTCTGCAAAGAATTTCTTTCTGATATCCAACCTAAACCTCCTAAGCACCAGCATTGGCTGTGAATAGTTGAAGAAGCATCTTTGGGTCTTTGCTAATGGCAAGTTCAGACTCTGCTGGATGAGATCCCTCTGTGCCCAGGCATTGAGTCAGGGCTGCCATCAACAAATGGGATGGGTAGAAGGTCTGGGAGCACCAGCTGGGCCCTCAGCATAGAGTTGTTTTCAGAGCAGTGAGAAAAGGTCACACTGCTGAGGAGCAAAGAGGACATTAAAGCACCAAGCTATCCCTCATTACAGTTACATTTATATTTTAAATTATGGATTTAAACCTATCCATGGGGTCTACAAAGAATAACACATAAATTCAGCCTATGCTTTATTTTTTTCAGATGAATGTTTCTTTTTATACCAAGCATATGGAACGCTAGATTTCAAGTCCCATTGATAAAGACTCTGATCTCTGTCATGTCTTTATTATACTTTTCCATTTTCTGCTGAGTTGGAGAATGGCATTGCACACCATCTGTCAGCATAATCATCGTGCAATTTGCAGAAGTTTCAGGCCAGTACTGCTGGTGGCAGGTCCCTGCTCTCCTCCAGACTGGGGTTCTTATGGAACCAACACAGTCCCATTAAATAGTTACTTCACAAACACAAACTCATTTATGCAGTATGCTAATGACAATGATGCAAATGAATCTGTCATGCTGGTTATCCCTAACCACCCTTTTCATGAATATATGATAATTAAGCTATTGCTGCAAATGTAACTGTGTCAGCACTACTAAATTAAGGCCTGTACTGTAAATAAAAATCGGGTCATGAAAAGGAAAGAAGCAGTAAAAGATAATGCATAGAAATACTAAGGGAAAAGTAGTGGAGGCTTTGCACAAGCAAAGGAAATTATTTTAAAGGTTCCTACTAAAGGATCTATTTTGATACCATGGCTTGAAATTGCAGATAGATGCTCAATCCTTACAAAAATATTTCTTTTTGTCCTCAAATGAAATATTAAATCCCATGACAGTAGCAGGTTTACAATAAAACTTAAGAGTGATCATCAGCATATTACCCCTCTGCCATGGGTAGACTGAACTCTGAGCTCATTAATAACTGTGTAAGGTATGAAAAGATGGCTTAATGAACTCCTTTTTTGAAAGTTAGCCACATGAAAAATGAGAGGTTCCTATTCCCAAAGAATAATTTCTAGCCTGAACTATGCAAATTCAGGGGCTTTCTTGTTTGGTAAACTCAATCCCCAGTTTTAGAAGCCAAACAGAATTATTCCCACACAAAGAACTAGATATCCTTTAAATTGAAGGGAAATTGGGTATTTGTAGCAGAAAGTCTGTCACACAAATGTAAATCATGGGAGGTACCACTGAAATCAGTATTTTGTTTAGTCCCAACATGTGCATAAATGATCCCAGAGTCTGATTGCAGGTCATCAGCTCCAGAGAACACCAGCAGTCTCCCTGGTGGGACCTGGAAAATCACTGTCCTGCTTCAGGATGGAAGACTTGAGGGTTGAAGAAACAAAAGACAAAATCCTGAATTAAAATACATGTCCTTGCTGAGGGGAAGAGAGAAAAGAAGGGAATGATTCTGACTGGGGAGGTGACACAGAAGTGCACAGAAGGAAGGATGGACAGGAACCATTTATTGCATATTCTGTGTTTGCAGATTTTTCCCGAGTCCATGATTTTCAGGGCATGTAAAACAGAGAGCACAAGGATCAAAACTGCAAGACCCTGCACACAAAGAAAGCCACTGCCTGTAAATTAGTCTGGGAGATGCACAGGGGATAAACATCCCTGAAGATGGCACACCAGGAGCTTTATCTGCAAAGTGAGAGTTTTCTCCACTGTGTCAGATAGAGGAAGTTTATCTTTCCCCAAGGGCTCTAATCCCTCCTGCTCCAGCACAGAAACCGATTGCCAGCAGAGATTGGAGGATGCCTTTTCTCCAGGCTCTTTACTGCCCTTACATCCAGAATGTGCTTTTCTGCCTTTTTCTTCCCTCTAACTCAGCTAGAACAGAGCCCTGACATGGATAGGGGACTGGATCTGATGTCCCCAATAAGCAAATCCTAACTGAATACAAATGAGGCTATGCTGCATCCATGTGCAGCCTAAATATATATATATATATAAATTATACTGAGACAGGGACATGTCCCAGTATGAGATCCTGTCTGAGAGGTCTGACTGAACTCTCCAATCCACTGGGCAGTCACCACCCACAGCTCATTTCCTTCCTTTTGTCCCCCACTTTTGCTTTGGCAGTGCTGAGTGTCTGGAGCCACAGACAACCACGGGTTTTGCAGTGACCTGTTTCTAAAGCACTGGGCACAGACCCCACAGTACAGAAGGGATCACCCCCCTGCTTGGCATTTCAGGCAGTTTACACCCCAAATGCTTATACCTGTCCTGTCTCTGGGGTGTCCCCTGGTTTCACCCTGAAGCTGTGCATGGGGAATGCGATGCTGGGAAAACCATTGCAGCTGCTGCAGGTAAAGGTGACAGCAAACCCTTCCCACTGCCCTCTCTCAGACATGCATTTGGCAGCATTTGCTTTTGCCCAGCTGGCATGGGATGAGAGCAGTTACTTTGCCACTAAGTTTCCAGTTCTATGTAGAGATTTCCGTGGTTTTGTCGAAATGCAGGGTGGGTCAGAGTTGCTGAGGAAAGGAAGGCTGTAACCAATGTCTAAACACAGCAAAAATAATGTGAGGCAGTGATGGAATGTAAAATAGTTCCAGTCACTTAATACAAAGTAAACCATGACTAGGTCCAGAGTAAGTATATATAAAATTATAGAATCACAGGATGGTTTGAGTTGGAAGGGACCTTAAAGCTCAACCTGTTCCACCCCTTGCCATGGGAAGGGACCCCTTCCACCGGCCCAGGTTGCTCCAAGCCCCGTCCAACCTGGCCTTGGGCACTTCCAGGGATGGGGCAGCCTCAGCTTCTCTCTATACTGTGCTCCAGAGTCCCACCACCCTCACAGGGAAGAATTTCTTCCTAATACCCCAAACCATCTTTTGTAAAAAATTAAAAATTGCATACTGAGCAAAAGACCAGGTTTGAAGGCAGATACCCAGGGCAAGAGAGCATAAGGGTAATGCTTCAAAGGGATTCATCCTAAAGGCTAAAATTAGAAGTGAATTGTGGGAAGATGAAAGTAAACCCCTTTGGTCTTAAAAGTACACTTCTGAGTGCCCCCAGAATCTGACTCTTCCCCATGTATTTATTGCCAGATTGGGGCCTTTGCTTTTTTTTTGACAATTCAAACCTGTACTAAACCCACATCTGTGTTTGTGGGGGGAGTTGATGGGGCATTTCTGAGATCACATCTCAGGTGCCCCAGCATGAGCTCTGCCAGGGGATGCAGGAAAGCTGTGCTGGGGTTGATGTGCCCTGCAGAGCTCCATGCAAGGACCACACTCAGGGGGAGCATGAGGAGGGCTCAGCAAATACAATACACCCTGTGTTTGCAGGGACACAGAGGAGCAAATAGCATTAAGTTAATGATCAATGTGACCACTGCTCGAGGTCATCTATCTCCTGCCAGCTCCTGCAGGTACCAGCCCTTGTGAAATGCTGCAGCTTAATGCCAGCCTTCCCAGAAAATACCCACCATGGTTTGGGCAGCCAAACAGCCTGAGGGTTTGTCTGTCTGCAGGCAGGAATCAAAGCTGTGAATTCTGTGTTAGCAAAAGGGGAAAAGGAATGTGAGCCTAAGAAGTAAATGGAGACAAACTGCCCTTGAGCAATGGAGCTGAGGAGGGGCTGGAGCACAAATCTCATGAGGGAAAGGTGCAGCTTGGAGAAAAGGAGGCTCAGGGGGAACCTCTTTCTCTCTACAACTCCCTGACAGGAGTTTGGAGCCAGGTGGGGTTGGTCTCTTCTCCCAGGCAACAAGTGATGCAACAGGAGGAAACGGCCTCAAATCATAACAGGGGAGATTTAGGTTGGACATCAGGGAAAATTTCTTCACTGAAAGGATTATCAAGCCCTGGCACAGGCTGCTGACCAGGCAAGTGGTGGAATCAGCATCCTTGGAAGTGTTCAAAAGGTGTGTACATGTGGCACCTGAGGACTTGGTTTAGTGGTGAACATGGTTGTACTGGCTTAATGGTTGGACTCAATGATTCTGTGACTCTACAGGCCATTGCAGAGTGGAAGGAATATTGGGACAATGGGAATTAAATTAATTTTCCTGTAGAGTTTAGTAGGAGCAGCAGGTGTAAGTCCTGGGGCCTGATCTTCCCCTGAGGTGAATTGCTGCTCTGCCACTAACATGGACCAAGCTGTCCTGTCCATGCACCAGTGGAGCAGCTGGCCTGGGGGGTTTGCTCAGTATGAGTTCACTGGAGCAAAAAGAAAAAGATGGATTCAAAGAAAGGCTAATAAAAATAATCCAGAAAAAAATTAAAACTACTGAAGAGAAGGTGTAGAAATTTCCTGCTCATGTCTGCAGCACCAGCTGTAGCTCCAAAAGTCTTGTCAAGTTGTATTTCATCAGGCTGGACCACTTTTTACAAATGCAAGTGGAATGGCAGCCCTGCAGGGATTACCCACTGCCCAGTTAGCAGTGAAGAGACTTTGAAGTGCAGAAAGTTGAAAAGAAAAGATTTCAACTTTCCTACTTTGATTTCCATGTTCTGATGACCTGAAGTCAAGATTTCCACTTTCCTACTTTGATTTCCATGTTCTGATGACCTGAAGTCTTCTAAGGCAGAGATAACATAAAAAACACACACACACACAAAAAACAACAAAAAAACCCAAGAAAAACCCAAACAAAACCCTCCCACTATGGTATTTTCTTAAGGGATGAATTATTTTTAGCTATGAAGATTTAAAGTTCTCTCCAAGTTCCTGTACTTTCAAAACTTTTCTTCACTAAGGAGCTTCATAGCAAAGCAGCTTCTCTTTTTCCCAAATTTTCAAGGGATGGAATTAAAATATGCAAAATTTCCCTCTCTGCATGAAGGGTGGAATTCATACAGGAAACTCCTTTCCTGGATGAAGGAATAGACATATTTCCAGTGAGATAAAAGGCATTTTCCAGAGGTTTATTTCTAAGGATAATTGCTTCTCTTTCCATTATTGGGGCTCAACAACTGTCCTGCTTCAGTTTATGGTAAAGAAATGGGAAATAAACAATTGTGTCCATTTTAATTGTTATTATTCTTGAGATTACTGGCATCCGACACCTTGTGTGAGGCAAAATGGGTTGTTAGTGCCCTGCTGGGATTTTTGTGGGTGTTCTGCTTTGCTTTTTGAATGAAGGTCCCTTGTGCCCCACACCTTGTCCCAGCCAGGGGGCAGAGGCAGAGCTGCTGCAGCTCACAGGGTGGCTGTGCCACTGGCACCAGCTTTTCCTGTTGCCCCCTGGGATGGCATTGGTACCCTTTCACATGTGCAAAGATCCAACCTTTGCTCTTCCAGACTGTGTCAGAGGCAGAACCCAAGGCCAGGATTTGCACTAAAATGCAGGAAAATAAACATTCTATAGAGAGTATAGGAGAGGACATTATTAACACCACTCAGAGGGGATGGCTAGAGAAGCCCTGACCTTTATTGTCACTGTAAAATTACCTTCTTTCTCACTAAAACAATTTTCTGCCCACAATCTGAACCTAATCACTAAAAGGACTCTTTCCTTGGGCTCAAGGCCACCCCCTGGCAGTAAATTCTGCTCATGCCACTGGAACAGGGACAAATGGATGTGATGTACAAAGCCAGCTGCACCCACTCGGCACACACGCAGTGCAGAGAAACCCCTGCAGCAACTCCTCACATGTCCCAGCCTTTGCATTTCAAACCCAAACTCCAAAGCATGGCTTGACTGAATCTGAGCAAGAAGACATGATTTTGTGTTCTTGGACTGACACAAGATGCAGGCAGAAGTTTTGAATAAATGATTGCTTGTGAATTATTTACTCATTGCTACTCAGAACCTCTGAGGACAAGGAGGGCATTTCAGCTTCTGTGCAACGAAATATTGAGTTGACTCTAGTGCTGTTTGCAGGGAAAGGAGTGTTTGCCCCGATGCTCTGACCAGTTTAGCTGGTGTGTTCCTGGCATGGCTGCCAGCAGGGGCTGGCACTTTGAGCCACTTTGTATGAGGGTTGGTTTCTAGTAGCCTCGTTATGCTGTGTGCTGAAGGAATCTGCAACGATATGGAATCTCCTGGTCCTGGATTATTAATCCATTAACCCAGGAGAAGTGTGTGCTCTATGCTCACCTCGACCATGTGGTCTCTGAGCGCCCCCCAGAAAGGACACACAGGGACCACCGGCGAAGGCAGGAACAAAGAGGAAGTTTAATCAGGGGTACAGGTTTATATGGACCTTGGAGGGATACAAATTCACCAATAAGGGAAAGAGGGAAGTCTGGCTTTGTGCCAATAAGAGTGAGGGGATTTACATTCAATGGGAGGGGGTCACAGGAAATATGATGTCAGTGTCCTTCTCCCAGCCCCCTGGCCTGGCAGGGGGTTATGGGAAGAAGAAGCAGTGACTGTGCACTTTTTGCATTTAGTACATTCAAACCACATTAAAAACATCAGTTGTTAAAGCATTCTCAGTGGCTGGTGGATTTTCTTCATCAGCCCATTTCTGACATGACATCCTCCAAGCCATGTATTGAGAATGCATTGCCACAACTTTGAGCCATTGTTGTCTGTGCAATGGTTTTGTGCTCCATTAAAGGCATTGTTAAATTCACCTTATAGGGAGGTGCATCTCTTGGACAGGTAAAGTGTTCCTTGTGTGCTGTAGCAAGTAAACTGTTTCCTTACAGAAGTGTGAATGCAGTTCATCCTGTATGTATTATTCATCTTTAATAATATCACAGCAAAATTTAGGGGAGTTTGGTGACAATTCTGATCATGAAAAGGGCAAGACATGGGTCTGACAAGACTATAAGGCCAATTACAAACTTTTCTTGGGCGTCTGGTCTCAGTCGCAAGCATGAAGTGGTAAGAAAGGCTCGTTGTAGCAATTTTGGTGCTTACAAAGGAAAAAAAATGTGATGCCACAATGTTGTGCCCCTGACAGAACTGCAGGGGTGAGCATGGAGCTGAGCCAGGAACTCAACATGCTCCCACATGGATGCTGTCACGGGGGTGATACTCCCTGTAATGGATCTGACCATGGTGTGGAGGCAGGATTGGTTCCTCCTGGTGTGAGGAAAACACTGCCCTCACCTTGAGGTGCAGAAAAGGATGAAGTGAACCCCAGTAAATCCACTGGTGCCTGGAAGGAGTCAGCAGGAAAGGGAAGGAGGAAAAGACCCTGCTGGCCATGGGCTGGCCACAGGGAAGGTACCCTAGCCAGGGAAAAGGCAAAAGCTGTATTTCACTGGATTCAGTCTGTCATTAAAAGAGTTAGGAGCCTTGCTCAGTTGTC
>JAJPCS010016811.1:18436-46128 GCA_021164005.1 Willisornis vidua nigrigula | reverse complement strand
TGGTCCCACCTGCTGAACTGGGACAAAAGTGCAGGTAAGTTTTCCAGTACATAAACCCTTCTGCATATCTGAAGAAAAGATGGAGTGACATTTAAAGCCATGCCAAGAGTTTTGCCATCACGTGTAAGAGTGCATGGCCAGTGGGAAGGTGCAGCCCTCTGTGCAGCCTGTCAGGGAGTGTTCTCCTGGTTTCTGTGATGTGTGCTGGGAGGTGGCTGTTCCTACAGTCCCAGCAAGTGAGAAAGGTGACTCTTTTCCTATTCATCTCATGTTCCCGATCCGTGTTTCATTGGTTCCTCAGGTTGTCAGATGCTCTCATTGGCTGCGACCAATGATAGCTAAATTGATATCCCTACAAGTGTCTGCTGCTCCCATTACAGAGGGAACTCAGCCATCAAGAGCAGTGGTACTTTGCCCCCTCTGAATGAGCATCATGAAAAGTCAGATGATGATAAAAGCAAATAAAATGGAGGAAGGTCCTATTTATAATGAATCTAGTGATACACGTATGTAAACTGGCACTGGCTCCCTCCCTTTCAGTTAAACTTGTCCCATTTCATCCAGGTCATTCTGATTCCCATGAGACAGTGGGAACATTTTGTGCATGTAAAGTACAGTGGCTCAACTGCTAACAGGTCCTAAAAAAAAATTGTAGTGACAACTCATGGAATTTTTAGTGGCAAAAGGCAGTGCTGTTGAGTCACCTTTGCCTGTAGGTCTTCATTAACCACCTCTGTAACTGGTGGCTGCTCCTCACTGCTTCTATCCGGCTCTTCTTTCTCCTTGCCCACTCCTCACTGCTGGTCCCCCTTGCCTTTGCCTGTGTCACCAGCACGCCAGACTCTGCAATTTCCACCATGTTCTCTCTCTAACAAGAAACATTAGAAAAGAAAGTTCATTTTTGCTCTTTCATTGTTTCTTCCCCCTTGGTGTTGAAGCGATTGCTGGTTCACCTGGGCACAAAACATGAGTGTGATGAGCTGATCATCTGGTGTTGAGTTGTGCTGCAAGGTGGGACTCAGGAGTGCTGAGGACAGCACAGTGGCTTGGAGAGTGGTGATTGCAGATGGTGGCATGTATAAAGCCACTGCTTTATCTTCAGCCCAAGCCACTGTTTTCAGCCCTTGACTGAAGTAATACCATTCCCTTGTGATTGCAACATCTCCATCCCACAAGTCCAGTCCAAAAGCAGGCAGCAGGAGATTCCAACAAACATGCCTGTGGCAGCTGTGATGCCATTCACTCTGAAGTGTAAGTGGCCTTGGGTAGGGCATAGATAGGTCTGAACTGAGTGGTAGAAGATGAAGAGAAATTTTTACAGGTGTAGAAAAACCATTTGAGTTATTGGACCAATAACGTGGCTGGAAATCTGCCTTTCTCAAACAGACAAGCTGTTTGTTCCAGGTGTGGCTGCATTTCAGGGGTTAAACTCTGATTTCTGTGCCAGGCAACACAGAAGTGGTGTCAGGCCAAAGTGGCTTGGAGACTTGAACTAATAGTTCAGAGAGAAGGACATCCCAGCTGGAGACTGGAGATAGAGTCCAAATGGAGTGGTAAGACCTCTTCTTGTGTAGTTTCTTATGTGGTTCTCTTGTTTCTCTACACCTGTTTGAGCTGCAGTATCACCAGTCACTGAATATTGTCCGAGGCATCTGCAATCAGGCGTGGAGTGGAAATGCTTTCCTTGCCCCAAATATTTACTCAAGTAGCAGAAAATACTTCTCTGTCAAGAGAATTCATATGGAAAACCTGCATTTTCAGGCTCTTTGCACAGGTTCCAAAATTTTAATATGCCCGTGTTTCTATTTTAGTCACCTTTCAAGAATGCCATTGCTGCATCTCTCTAGGCAGCACCTGTGTATTGCCTGCCCCTTCTCTTATCTGGATTTCATCAATATTTTTGTCACTTTTTAACTGTTAAGCCGGACCCAGGACCAATCTGGGACAACCAAGTGGTCTGAGGTCTACCAGCATTGTCTGCTTCACCAAGAGATTCTGCCTCTGGGAGACTGGTGGGATCCTTGGGTACTCTGGGATCCTTGGGCTTGTTCATTCCATCACAGCTTTGACTGATGCTCTGATAGACAGTTTTGGAAGAGAACAACATCAGGTTTGGAAGGTCCATCTGTAATTGTGCTCGATCTCTGGCTCAGAGGAAGCTCAACAGCTAAAGGTTTTGCTGAAATCTTCCATGTAATCCAGGCAGACTTTTTTTTTTTTAATATACTGCCTGCTCTCATTTTCCAAACCCAGTCAGCAGCATGTGTTGTTAGGCTGTGCAGTGTTGGCATGAAAAGAATTCAGGAAAATCATTCATTTAGTGAGTCTTTCTTGTTGGGTTTTATTGCAGCTTCTTATGTGCTTGAAGTATTAACAAAATGCTTTCTTGGACTGGGATTGTACTGGGAGATGAGATCCCACTGAGAAATTGAGGTATCTGAAGCTTTCTTTTCTTTCTACAAAACTGTTGGAAAGGAAAGGGATCCAATTCAGGAATGATGTTTCATAAGGTGACATTTGTTATAGCTCACTGGAAATGTTACTCACCATCTACAAAATGTTCGATTAAACTGAAGAGCAGTGAAAAATATCCAGTTCCACTTTAGCAGCTGCAGTTGCCACCAGAATCCCTTGGGATTTTTGGAGCCAACAGATTCCTCCTGGAGACCTCTACATGGTGACTACTGTCCTTTGTGACCAGTACTGCTCGTTGGCGTTCCCAGATTGCCACACCAGGACAAAATTTCCCTTCCCATTTGAGTTTATCCTTATTTTCCCAAAGAATTCTTTAATCCTTATTTGTCAGCAGATCTGTGCTTCATCCTTTTGTGTCTTGTCAGAATTTCAGTGGGAATTAGCTGGACCCCTCAGGATAACATTTTCAAAACCAAAATTTAAAAATGACCTGTGATCCTTGGTCCTTCTGAAAATCAGAGCTGTTGGTTCTACATATAGTTTATTGAAACTTGAAGCTTCTGAGTCACTGAGATTGTTCCTTAATTCTAGAAGCTTTAGTGGCAAAATGTTTCTGTAGATATAAGCCAAAATATTTATGGTTTCTCTTCGGTTGTAGGTCCTTTTGTCTCATAAGTCTTTGTGTCTTGAGGTTGAAACATTGAATTCTATGACTCTGTATGTGCAGAGAGTGTGTGTGTGTTTGTTTAAGTAGTTTTACCTTTTTCTGGCTCTAAGGAGAACATACTTGAGGTGTGCTGAGCACTTCATGCCACTTTGCCCTCTCTGCCTGTGGCGTTATTGGTGCAGCGTTTGCTCGTGTTTTGGGGCAGCTCAGACTGTGGGATCCTGGGCAGGAGTGCAGCATCCCTGGGGCTTTTGCTGCCCTTCATTTTCTTTCATAGAAAGACTTTGGATTCTATGACTCTGTATGTGCAGAGAGACAAGTGTGAGTAGTGTGGGAGTAACTCTGGATACATAACAAACAAACTCTTCTCACACTTGTAGGGAACCAGGATACTGCTCTGAGGTGCCAAACTGGCTGTTGCAGATCTCTGGCTCCCCAGAAACTGCAGATGCAGCTTCTCTCTATGCTGCAGCCACCCACTGTTCTGCAGTGTCCCTGGGCTGGTGCTCAGATCCACCCACTCCTGCCACACCAGGCCCATGGCTCTGGGGCTGCAGGCAAAATGGAGATGGGCTCTGTGGAGCACAAGTTCCCTACGGCAGGAGAGCGTGGCAGCCAGAACCTCAGATCCCCACCAGAACCACCACATCCTCCTCCTAATTATCTCTTTATCAAAACCTCCTTTTCCCCCTGGGGAGGGCACTAAAATGGAACAAAACTCTGGCTAATTTGCTGCAGGAAGCACAAGGAGATGGAGTAAATTGTCTAATTAGCCATAGCTGCTGGTGTCCCCCCGTCCTAACTTGGTGTTGTCCATCAGGGCCAAACAGAGGTAGATAAACTGAGTTCCTTTTTTCCTTACCTGTCCAGCCCATGTTTCCTGTGACTCCAGTCACCTGCTAGGCTCTTAAGGAACCATAATTCATTTGGTTTGTTGTACTTGTTCCAGGGCACAATTTACTTCTGGTTTTCTTAGACCTACAAACAACATCGTTGCCTTTGGAGAGAGAAGGTGGGGGCTTTCTACACCAGCCTGTCTCTGGGGCCTATTTATAAATGAGGAGAGTGAGAAAATGCATTTAAAAACATTCAAGGTTTAAAAATAAAACTGTGACCTAGTCAGAGTAAACATTAAGGAAAAATAAAAACCTATTTTAAGAGATAGAAGTAGAGAAGAAGCAGCAAAAATATTCAAAATTACACTATTACTGGTAAAGGAGGGTGTAAATCAGCAGCTTCTATCACTGACAGTTCAGAGAGGCTGAGGATCTGTATCAGCAGTGGAAAAGGAGGAATTGAAAAAACACTGAGTGGGAAATAAGGCAAAGTTGAGAAATCCACCTATTTGCACATTATTTGTAAAGAACAATATTGTGCTTGTGACCAGATAAATGAAATCAATGGCATAGAGCTTAAAAGAGATTAAAAAAACCACAGAATATCTGCGTCTCCTGGGCATTGGTGTCACCTTTATGCTTCCAGGAAGCCCTTTCATGTGGAGTTGCTCAGGGGGTGTTACAATCACAGAATCATAGAATTGATTGGGTTGGAAAAGCCCTCCGAGATCACCAAGTCCAACCCTTGGGCCAACTCCAGTCCCTTTACCAGATCATGGCACTCAGTGCCACGACCAAGCTCAGTTGAAAATCCACCCCCTCTCTGGGCAGCCCATTTCAATGCCTGAGCACTCTCTCTGCAAAGAATTTTTTTCTGATCTCCAACTTCAATTTCCCCTGGCAGAGCTTGAGCCCATCATGCCCCCTTGTCCTATTGCTGAGTGCCTGGGAGAAGAGACCAACCCCCACCTGGCCAGAACTTCCCTTCAGGGAGTTCCAGACAGTGCTGAGGTCCCCCCTGAGCCTCCTCTTCTCCAGCCTGAACACCCCCAGCTCCCTCAGTCTCTCCCCACAGGGCTTGTACTCCAGTCCCTTCTCCAGCCTCGTTGCTCTTCTCTGGCCCTGCTCCAGCCCCTCAATCTCTTTCCTCAACTGAGGGGCCCAGAACTGAACACAACACTCGAGGTGTGGCCTCCCCACTGCTGAGTCCAGGGGAAGGGTCACTGCCCTGGGCCTGCTGGCCACACTATTTTTGATAGAGAACAAGATCCCAGTGGCCTTCTTGGCCACCTGGGCACACTGTTGGCTCATGTTGAGCTTCCTGTTAATTAGTCCCCCCACGTCCCTTTCCCCCGGCTGCTCTCCAGTCACTCTGTGCCCATAAAAGAATAAAAGATCTGCGAATAAAAGATCTTACAAAGGGATCGGAAGCTTTTACCGTGATGGACCTTTGGGAGTCCATCCCCTCTGTGTCTGTTCTGTCACCCATGTGTGGTTCTTCTCCACACAGGTTGCCCAGTCACTATGAACCATGGCCCAGTTGTACTACAAGAAGGTGAATTACTCGCCGTACAGAGACCGGATCCCGCTGCAGATCGTGCGGGCGGAGGCAGAGCTCTCGGCCGAGGAGAAAGCCTACCTCAGTGCTGTGGAGAAGGGGGACTATGCCAGTGTCAAACATGCCCTGCAGGAGGCAGAGATCTACTACAACATCAACATCAACTGCATGGACCCTCTTGGTCGCAGTGCCCTTTTAATAGCCATAGAGAACGAGAACCTGGAGATCATGGAGCTGCTGCTGAGCCACAGCGTGTACGTGGGAGATGCTCTGCTCTACGCGATACGGAAGGAGGTCGTGGGAGCTGTGGAGCTGCTGCTGAACTACAGGAAGCCCAGTGGTGAGAAACAGGTTGGTTGAGTGTTCCTGTTCGGTTTGGATCTGTTATCCTGTGTCAGTGTCTTGGGTTGAGCTGACAAAATGCCAGCTGCCCAACAGAGAGTCAGAACCTCCCTCCCCCTGGGCAAGAAAAGGGAGGAAAGGAAAAAACCTCAAAACATGTTTAAACTTAAACTAACTAGATATATTTACACAGAAAAGAGAAAATTAAAACAAAACTACAATATAAAACACACACAAGTTAAAAATAACAAGAAATAACTCCCACTCCCCATCGAACACAAATCCCACGATTTTAGCTACAAATCACTCCAGAGAACTCAATCCCCAGAGGGACAGACTCAAGCAGAGAGAAAGACTAAGAACAAACCCTTTCCTTTGCTAAGATAACATGGTGGGAAGGCAGAGCTGGGCCTGGTCCTCCCATCCCTCCTGGGACAGCACAGTGAGTCCTGCTGGGACCACACCTTGAAGGAACTGACCAAGCCACTCCTACTTCAGCTCTTATATTTTGAGATGATGTCAGAATATGGAATAATACATATATATATATATACAAATGTGAGAAGAACCAAACTAACAACAATAGCTACCAAGTCACCCAACCAAATAATACAGATTCCAACCACCCAAACCCCACAAAACCTCCCAAAAACTCTTCCACAGAAAACTCCCAGCAAAAGAGGAGAAAAATTAACAAGAAAATGTTCCCCTCCCTGCATAACAGAGCGGGGATGGCGGCAAGGCCTGATCTTGGCAGGGCAGGGCAGGGCAGGGCGGCCTCAGGGGCTGAGGCAAAGACCAAAAGAGACAGAAGTTCCACCTCCCTCTCTTTTTATACTTGATGATGTCAGATGATATGAAATATCTCTTTGGTTGCTTTAGTCAGGTGATGCTTGTCCTTTCTGATCTATGTCACATCCTTTGGGCCTTCTGAACTGAGGCCTGGCTAAGTAAGCCCTGGCTGAAACTAAAGCCAAAACTACCACAGCTGGCAAAGTGGTACTCATAAAGCACAGTCCTTGCTGCAGTTCCATTGCTTTAATGCCAGAGCAGACAGTCCTGTTTGGAGGACAATTTTCCACTCTGAACAAACATGTTCTGCCTGACTTAAACATTCAGCATTTTGTGTTTCACTTGGTCCTCTTTTCAGCCCTACAGTGTTTGTGGACATACTGATTTATAAGTTGATTTAGAGATGAGGACTTCCTAAAGAAATTTGTGGCTCTCTGAAATCACGTTACAATCTGTAAATATGAACTATGGCCACGCTGTTGTAGTGATATGGAGTGGAATTGCTTTTCCTAAGTAAATCCTGAAAGCACACATGCTTATAAATAACTGTAAGCAAGCAGAGTCTGCCAGATTTTGATCCTGTGCTGGAGTGCAGATGTTTCATCTTGGTCTCCCTCTCCAGGGAGCTCCAGGGCAGAATCACTGAGCAATACATAACGTTACAGACAGCTCAGCTGTCCTACCTGAGCAATGAACAGCTATGACTTGTAGGAGGTGTCCTTAGCTACAAAACCAGCCCTGAGTTAAATTATGAACTTGGTGAGAAACCACCAAGTCTGAATCCTGTCACTTCAAGTGTCACACACCACACTCCCTCAACTGTGCTCTCTGGTTTTCTTCTTCTCATTTGTATTACAACCAGTAACTAGAATAAGTTATGGACATTACTGACCACTGACAATTTTTGCATTAGAAAGGAACATCCAAAACTTGGTTAATCCTTATATATCAAGCCTCCCTTTGAAGGCAACACAACCCTCTGTGTGTGAAGGAAGAAAATGATTAATACCAGTCAATCACAGAAGAAAATGTTTTTAATGGAGAGGCCCCTTAGTACGGAGTTTTTCAATAGTAATTTTATGTAGCCAAAACAAGCAATAAGGATCAACCCTGACAGCATTCAAGAGTCCTCAATTTAATATTTAAAAATGGCAGCATTCTGCATGGTGTAGCAATGTCATTCTAATGGCTGGTTTAAAAACTAATCTCTTCTATCAGACCTGAAAATTGAAATGTTAGTACTGGGTTTTCGTCTGACAAAATATAAGTAGCAAAAGATGGACCATACATGGATAATGAACCATTTTTAACTTGGTCTTCTGGAAATTTGAGCATCCTACAGCTAAACAGGACAGAAAGCAGAATAGAATAAAAGTTTTTATCAGTAGCAGTGAGGAACTGCCAGTAATTATTGCAGGTTAATGACAAGTTTCTCCTGAAATGTCATGAAAAACAAGCAGTGGGATCCATGTGGATTTCTGTAACATCTCCTGAATACCAGAATTTGTGTTGACTCAGATTCACAGCCTTGCTGCCTTAACTGGACAGGGAGAAAAGTCTGTGAAATAAGAGTGATTTATTGCAGCTGAAATTCAGCCACAGTCTCTAGCTCAGTGATCCCTTTCACAGCAGGTTTGCTTCTGTTTTTTTTTTTTTATCTCTATACCAGTGTGCAGCTCTTCTGTAGCTGGGTTTGTATCTGCTGCAGAGTTTACAACTTGTGTGGGGGAGAAGAGATGCTGTGCCAGTCTCAGCTTTATTTACAAGGGTCATTACAAGACCAGATTTCATCAGTGTATTTAAAACTGGTACTGACTTGATGCAGAATTCTATGCACAAACTGGGATTAACTTCCCTGGCTGGGTTTCAGACCTTCTGTAGACTGCAGGATGTGTCTGGTGGTAGAGGGCTGCAAGACTGGACTTCCACTTCAGCAGTTTCACTGATTGGTCTTGCAATGATGATAATTAATATTTATTTCATGTATAGTGACATAACATTGGATGGAAAGAAGTGCTTAGTTAAGCAAAGTTGGGAAAAGGTTGGTTAGCTTATCAAATCTCAAAGTTAATATGGGGACACAAGTTCCTGGTGCTAATTCCACAGCAGTATTGACATATATTCATTAGTTACCTTTCTCAGAGGACCCATTCTCAGAAAGTCCTTTGGGAATTCCATCCTTAATTACTTTCCCAAAAAGCACCTGATAAATCAGATTAGCACAGTTTTATTCTCATCAGCTACTTAGGTGTTCTAAAACATATAGAAAATTTTTTTGTTTTCATTGAGTAGTAACAAAAATTCACACTTCATGGAAGGGTTTCTGTCTGTCTGAGAAATTTGTCAGGTGGTGTCACAGCACTTCTTAAATTTCAGGGTTAGATTAATCTATTAATTAAATGTACAGAGGGTTCAGTTCCACTCAACAAACCTGTGTGAAGGCACCTTCTTGGCCCACGTGTTTCCCACCAGGGACTGGTTGTCTTTGCTGCTCTCTGGGCAAATGTGCAGAATCAATATCTTCTAATTACTCTGCCTTAAATGTTCATTTATCTGAGTGTGGGGTCTGTGAGTCCCTCTCAGTCCCATCCCCTGCTGTCTGCCTCTGAACCATTGTTGTTTGCCTCTGATGCCTTGAGAGACCCCCAAAAAATGGACTTGCAGCCAAGTTAGTGTGGGATAAGATAAGATAAAAAGGTGGATTCTTTAATGTTTAGGCTTAGGTCTGTAAGGAATACCTGATGATGTGCCTCTGAACACTGATTTCTATGGTGTTTATAATATTGCCCACCCAATCCCCAGTTCACATGTTGCTCAGTCCAGCCCTGTCCTGCCCCCTGGGCACACCCCATGAGGATTTGGGTCTGGGGGACAGTGGGACCCTCTCTCCATCATTTTTGTCTTCCTCAGCACACACAGGGCTCTTGGAGCTTTCCCAGTGTTCTTAGACCCAAGGCTGATGGCTTATGTTTTTGTCTCAAGGTGCAGAAACCTTGTGACATTCTTCAGCCTTCTACCTTGAAGAGAAGTCTAAATATCTAAAAAAAATTAAGACATTGATATGAGATAGGGGTTCCAATAGATAAACATTGAACTTAAGCTGCCAGAAATATTAACATGCTATATCTGCATTTTACTACAGTTACAAAGACTTCTAAAATCTATAAAAATGAAAAAATCAAAACTCCCTGAGGCATCACCTCTCTCCCAAAGTCTGGCTCTCTGTCAGGCACAAAGAGCTATTTGCATCTGCTCACATCAGTTAATTGTTGTCTTTGCATCTCCAAAGCAGCTGAGTAGCATCACTCAGAAGAATCCATTTCATGGGCTGTATTTTAGCTCATTCCCACTGCCTGTGCTGGTTTAAGGGTAAACTGGCAAGAGAAATGAACACAACACAAAAGAGATTATAAGTCAGAGTTACAATTTAATAACAATATTACAATAAATACAGTGGCACAAACAGAAAAATTGGTTTTAACCCACAAAACCCAGCAGTGTAACCCAGCCCCCTGGGGCACAAACACAGTGGGGTTTGGTGGCCCCTGTGCTGAGCCCCACGTGGTTCCCCCGAGTACAAAGGAAAAGTCTAAAGTGGAAAACCTGTTGGTGCAGCTGAGAGTTGCAGTCAGGTGGAGAATGATGGTCACAGGCTGGTTGAAAGTGGTGGTCTCCTCCTGTCGAGGTCTTGGTCCTCCTCCCGATTCAACGAGTGACCCCTGAGGTCTCCTTACCCCAAGATATGTACCCCAGGTTTGTGTGGGAGCCCCCAGTCCCTCCCCCAGGGCAGGGAGTTCCACACTGGGGGATCTGACTCTGGCAGTCAGGGGGGATTTTGGAATGGTTGCTGGCCCATGAGCAGAGCTGAGCCCTCAGGTGGGTGTGGAGGTGCCAAGGAGTCCCTGCAGGGCAGTTCTCCCAGCTCCTCTGCCAGGCTTCTTTCCCAGCCAGCTCCCAGCCTGAGGGCTCAGCTGTGCCCTGGGCAGCTGCTGCCAATGGGCCATTGGGAACAGTTGCTGGGCAATGGCCCAGAGGGTTTAGAATGCACAGCTTTGGTCACACCCACCCAGGGATAAACTGGTCCCACCTGCTGAACTAGGACACTGCCTTATCATAGTACCACAATCCTGAAGGAAAAACCTTATGGAAAAATGGTACAGGGAGTGTTGTTCCAGCCTCTTCTGGGGTTCCAGTTATTGTGTCTCGTTAGCAAAAGATACTCTCAAAATGAGGTAGAAACCCAAGGCCCTTGATAGACTCAACCTGCAAAGCAGCAGGTTCTCTTACCAGCCACAGTCTCCAAAAGCTGTTGAGTCCTGGATGCTCCATTCCCATCTCTGGAGAGCTGCCTGAGGGGAAGAGCTCTGCTTCCCCCTGTGTGATGACCTTTTCAGGGAGCAGAAGTAAAAAACCTCTCAAATACAAGAAGTGACCTTTGTTATGCTCCTTGTGTAAGAGCATCAGGTCTCATTGATGATGTAAGGGACAGGGAGAAATGGAGGGAGGGGTTGGGTGGCAGAGATGCTTGGCTGCTGTTATTCAGGGGATTGTTATGAGTCATTACTCTGCTAGACTGCTGTTTAAGCACCATTTATTGAAAATGCTGTGCCAGTGGCAGGGGTAAGTTATACAGTAACTATAACAACACACAGCCCCCTATGGCAGCTGTGCCAGGGAGGGTGTCTGGGGACAGCAGAAATGACTCTGTCACCTGCAGAGCTGTGGGAGATCAGTGTGAGGAGCTACCCATCCTTTCTGGTTCATCTCCAAGCAAAGTTTGTGGGCTATTTCAACAACTTCAGATATCTCCTCAAATGCATTCTGCCACATCCAGACAACATAGCCATGGTTTTAGGCACAGTTTTGTGTCCTGCACTGTGAGTCTCCTGATAAAATGAGAAGACTTGAGCAGTTACAGGCAGAATAATGGCTGATACATTTCCAGCTGCTTTGGCTGTGGGAGATTTGGGGGTCAGTGAGTGCTCACGGTGCAAACACCTGACTTTTGCTACCATGGTGTGGTAGTTTTAGCCTTAGTTTTAGATAGGCTTTAATTTAGCAGGCTCAGAGAATCCACGTAGATTAAGAGGGACAGGTATCACCTGGCTTAAGCAACTAAAGAAATATTTCATACTAGATGATGCAAACCTGAAAGATAAATACAGTAGAGCAATAGTGTTTTCTCAGTTCTGTCACGTCTGCAGTGGAGCTGCTGCTGTCCTGGGCCTCGCTGCTGCCACTGCTACTTCACATTTTGTTTTAGTTCAGGGAAGTAGAAACATTTTATTGTTATTTTTTTCTTGTGCTTTGCTGAGTGTCTTTTAAAGTGCCTTATAAATCTAGAGTAATGAAATCTGTTTTCAGTGGAAAGTAGAAAATTGTTGTTATATCTAATTTGTGTGTGTGTTATATTGTAGTTTTAATTTTCTCTTTTCTGTAGAAATATATATATACAGTTAGTTTAAGTATAAACCTAGCTTGAGTTTCCAGGTTTTTTCCTTTCTCCTTTTCTCTCAGCAGGAGGGGGAGGGAGACTGACTCTGTGTTGGGCATTTGGCATTTTACCAGCTCAACCCAAGACACATGGAATGATCATAGAGATGTGCTGATGTGCTTCAGCCCCAGCACAGAGCAATGCCCAGGCTTTAAATGACCCATCCTTCTCTTCATATGGGAATGAACCTCTCCTCAAATGTGCCACACACCCTCTGGGGTGCAAATCTCACTTTTCTCTTTATGTCTGTGTGGTCCAGAGTGGATGGAAGGTGCCTGTGAACAGAACTTGGGGTGCTGAGGCTGCCATAGCACAGGTGGGAGTTTTGGTGGCCTTGGCAGCTTGTGGTCTGGACCTGACACAAAACTAAGAGATGAATTCTCAGGGAAATAAAGGAAATTCAATTATCTCCTCAAAATAGTATCTTTTCTAGTCCTGTGATTTTTACAGGTTCACTTGTTATTTCCAAATGTTACATAATTTACTCCAATTAATCCTCCAAACTAGTTTTTTTTAAACCATGGTTTGCACTGACCAGTCACTTTGTGTTGCTGAGGGGTCACTTAAGTCATAGGGTAGTTTGTTTTTCTCCAAATAGGTGACAGATATTTGGAAATCAAGGAACCTACTCATCAACATGAAGAGGAACAACAGAATAGACGAATATTCACAGAACCTGGAAGGAATGCAAGTGTTGTTCTTCCTGCAAAGATTTGTAGTCAGTGAATACATGTTTTCTAGGAAATAAATGTGAGCCTTAGCTGATTCAGTAGTTATTGTTGGGGTTTGTGGACAGTGAGGAGGCTGATGATTCATGGCACAGTGGCAAAGGAGTAATCTCTGTGTGCTTGGCATGGCAATCCATACTCAGTGATGACAGCTGTATTATTTTTAAATAAGACAACAAACAACTGAATAAGCACCAGAAAGAGTGGTAGACAGAAACAGCAAAAATCAGCATGTGCAGATGCAGCATTGACTTTGGCCCAGGCTTAGTGAGTCAGGTGGCTTATCTTTTGAGGGGAGGAAGTTAAAATGCAAAGCAGTCTGTGCCTGGGACAGGTGCAATACATACCATGGCAAAACAAGACCTTAATACTATTCTGTAGGTGCACATGGAAAACAGAGACCTGGCTGGGGTCCAGGGGGCTGAAATTTACAGGGAACTTAAAATTCCTTCTTTCATTTTTTCTTGATTCTGTGCTACCATGGAAGGAAGGAAATGTATATATGAGGCCTGTTGAACAAATCCTCCTTTCCAGTAAAGTCTTGTGTCTCTCAACCTGTTTGATCTTTGAGTTTTGATGTTGGTTTTTTTTCCTAAAAGTCCTCTCAATTTTTTTTTTTTTTTGCTGTATACAAACATCAATAGAGTGGGTTGTGTTTTCAGCCAGGCTGGATTCTGCACCTGAGCTGCACTTAAATGGCATCTAATTTCCAGCAAAGAGTAGGAAATACATGTCTTAAGATTCCCGTCTCCCTACACATTTGATTCACTTTCCATTTACCACTAGCAACAGTTGCATTTCCTGACATTTTAAAGCCACTGAAATTAGCACACATTTTCCCTGTGACTCCAGGTGGGGCTTGAGGAGCATTTTCTTTACAGCTGCTTATGTGAATTCTGTTAAGTGGTCCCACTTCTCCTCAGAATGTGCATCCCAGCTCTCAGTTTGCACAGGTCTTGCCTCCTTTTTTGCCTCACTGCAGTGGATGTCTCCCTGCTGAGCTCTCCTTCCATTCCTTAAGGAGCTGTAATAAGTCACTGGCATTACTGCACATTCCTGGTGCAGCCACAAGCACCTTTACAGGGACCTGTTTTCTTCACAACAATCAGAGCTGACATCAACTGTTGACAGAAGGAGAACACCAGCATCTCTCTGGTATCTGCCAAACTTCCCCATTTGCTTATGGCAGATGGCTCCAAATTAATCTGGTTCACAGATGGGACTACAAATGCAATTCCTCAATAATGAGAATAAAAAGCAAAGGGAACTTAGTATTTATGGCTGTGCTTCAGTTTGTTTCCATGGTCCAAAGGCCTTCTGGTCTCAACAGATCCATATATATACCAAAAGAAGGAGCTTTACTGAAATAAATTCTGCAAGAATATGGTTGTGAAGAGGAAATTAAAGAGAATAAAATGCAGGTTTTCACTCTTAGTTGCTAATCATCAAATACCTGTTGGTGGAAGGTTGCTGCTGCTTGATAGTATTGGTGAGCTTAACATTTTACCTCAAAAATCCTCCTTCAGGAGATCTGATGAGTGAAAATCCACCGTAATGTCTATGTTATGTCCATGTCTATATTATGTTATGCCTGTTGTGGTTGAGCTCTGGCTGCCCAGGACTGTAACACAGAGTGTGACAGGCTGATATGAGGGTGTGACTCAGGACAGATGCTGGTCCTTTGGCATGACTCAAAGCCATTTCCATGTTAATACGCGGGCTCCAAAGAGAAAAGGGAAGGCTGAACCTGGTTAGATACACTCAGTGAGAGCAGGTTCTGAAGAATTGCAGCAGTTGAGAAAAAAAACAGCCCCAAGTTCTCAGGATGGAAATATTTGAAAGGCACAATAAGGAAATTGTGTCTGAAAACAGAGTACTAGCTGTTACTGCTCCAAAGCCTAATGGCTCTGTTAGCATCCAAACTTTTCATTATTTTTATTGATGCAGTAATAATTCACAGTATGGTTATCATGCCTTTGACATTGGCACCTGCCTTCAAAATGAATTCCATCTAATTAAACTAAACACGAGGCAAGTCAAAGACCACTCCAATTAATGATTACATTTCACTGGGAATTTCTTTTCTCCTTTCCCACTGCCCTGCCCCTTAAATAATCTTAAATGTAGATGGACGAGGTGTGAGGCAAGACAAAGAACTGGGATAATGTATCTCATGGACCCAATGAGCAGCATCAAGGTTAAGGCTTGCAGGCTGCAGGGGCAGCTCCAGGGCATCCCCAGCAGTGGCAGAAAGTCACTGCTCCTTCTCCTGGGTTGGCATAAAGTATGTTAGTTGTCCTAGGAGTGCTGCTGGGGTCAGGCCAGGAACTGCCTCACAGCATGCACACACAGGACATGCTTGTAATTTAACAGACAGACAGGTGGAGAAGTTGGGAATGTGCTGTTACATGAGATGCTTCCCAGAGAATTACTTTTACTAATCTGGAGGAATGATCTCAGCACTTGCCTTCACTGGGCACATTGTACAGTGTATTTTCAGTCAGATGCAATATGTTCATGGTGTTCAGCTGGGTGGATGGACTATTGTAGGAGAACTATTTTGTCTTCTTACTCAAGCAGAGTTCTCAAGAAGTTCTCAAGAAGTTCTGGCTCTCTATAGATCTGTTGATTAAGGGCTTCAGTTTCAAACCCCATATTTTATTACCTCCCCAACATCCATGAATGTGCCTTCTGTACTCCCCTTCCTTTGCTCATAAGCCCCAGTTACAGCATCCTCTGTCCCCTGACATCACACAACACCTCTGTGTGTTTGTCTCTGGGCTGTGTGACTGCCCCAAGCCAGAGGTTTGACATGTCTGTCCAGATTTACTGGTACAGATGCTTGGAACAGTCTTTCTGGAGCAGTAGTTGCAAAACATTTTGCAAGGGAAGCTTCTCTCTATGGGGACTTTGAATGTACCAAATTAGAGCCTCCTTCAAACCAAGTCTGGGATCCATAAACATCCATAAAGAACTGCAGGGCAGTTTGGCAGGAGTCCCCCAGCTCTTAAGAGGCTGTTGAATAGAGCTGTGTTTGGCTGGCAAAGCAGAATGTCACCTTTATGGCTTGTTTATCCCTGTGATGGACAGTAGGTTGGTGGCAGCCGTGGGGGGGGTATCAGAAAGGCATTGACTGAGAACAATATTCCCCCTGCTGATCTCTGCATTGCTGCAGCAAGGAATGCTCTAATCCAAGGCTGTGGCTGTAGGTTGGTTGTGGTGGCCAAAAAGGAGCACAAATTGCAGGTGTCACACACAAGATAGTTTATTATATCACACTATGAAGAAGGAAAAAGAAAGAACATAGAAAACAGCAAGCAGCAGCAGCAGCACTCTCTAACTACAAGTTACACAATATATATTGTAAAATCCCACCCATGGCCAACTGCCACAGGTTGAATGGCTCAAGCTCTGCCTGTGGAAATTGAAGTTGGAGATCAGAAAAAAATTCTTTGCAGAGAGAGTGCTCAGGGATTGGAATGGGCTGCCCAGAGAGGGGGTGGATTCCCCATCCCTGGAGGTTTTTCAGCTGAGCTTGGCCGTGGCACTGAGTGCCATGATCTGGTAAAGGGACTGGAGTTGGACCAAGGGTTGGACTTGATGATCTCAGAAGTCTTTTCCAACCCAATCCATTCTATGGTTCTATGAATAGCAGTGTCCAAAAACTTTATTACAGCTTCTAATTGGATGTTACTCCCTGTCCAGATGCACTCTTGCTTCATGAGAAATTTATCTGCCCACATTCTATTCCTCTGCTTGCTTCTCTCAAATCCTCCTTATCTCACTTTGTTTTGGTTATCCTGCTAGTCTTACAGGATTGATGAACTTTCAGTGTTCTCATCCCCTACCAAAAGGTACCAACCTGTTAAGGCCCAAAGAACTGCCTGCAGCTCCAAAAACCTTCCTAACTCAAAAAACCTTTATAATCCTCACACCAAGGCCTTGGCTCTGATGTTGCCTTGGGAGAACATGTTAGAGAACTGCTCAAGCCTGGGAGAGCCTCAGGGCCACGTGCATGGGTGGGATTTGGTTCCTGGCAGTGAGAGAGGACTCGTGTGCTCCACTTACACACAGAGGATGAGGCAGCACCAGGCTCTGCAGCAGGAGGGGCACATCATCAGCGAGGTGCTTTCAACTCGGAGCACCTGGAATAACAGAGGAAGGCACTGTCCAAAGGGGAATTAAGAAAGATCACAACCACAAAGATTTTATTCATATGCAAGACCCTGCCACCTGACTAGATTGCAATTTCTTTGCTGTTGCAAGCTCTGGGGTCTTTTCAGAAGCCATAGTGTCTTCTTGGTTAGTAAAACAATGCCAGAAGCACAACTTAATGGTCAAAATGGGTAAAAATGAGCCTCCTGGTTTGTGAGGATCAAGGTGTTTCTTGTGCAGTGCTGGCTGGCACCAGGTGCAGCCACTCTTCTATGTAACTGTCTTAGGATCAAATCTGATTTCTTTTTTTTTAAAGAATACTGAACTGAATAGGAACACAACCCAAGCTAAAAAACCCCTCCCAGTTACAGACTATTCTGAGCTGGAAGGGACCCACAAGGATCATGGTGTCCAACTCTTAAGTCAATGGTCCATACAGGGGACTGAACCCATGACCTTGGCATTATTACAGCCAAGTTTGAACCAACTGAGCTCATCTTTCCAAGCTCTGTTAGCAACATATTCCATCACCTAAATTTAATGAAACATCTCTTATCTGCATAAGGGAATAAATTGAAGGAAAAGGGATATTTTATGTACAAGATGACTTAAAAGGCATGATGATTAACATATATCAGCACATCTTGTCCGTGTTACCACTAAGAATAGATAATTGGTAAAATGAATTAAAAAGCTGGACAACTCTCCCTCACAGAATAAAACCTGGAAAATACTAGGAGAAGAGTAGTGTCATGTGCAAAGGAGGAACAGAAATGCAAAGATTTCTTGTCCCACCTGTATTAATATAAAGTTATTATCTATAAGTGTCCTCAGAACATCAAAGCCTTATGCAACCCAGATCAGCCTGTCTGGGCTAACTTAAAGAGACAACTCTGGACAGAACACTGTCTGGAAGGGGGTTTGACACTGTCAAATGAGACCTCACTTAATAGCAATAAAAGAACTTTCTCTGTAGCAGCTCCTGAAATAACTTTTATTAATACAATAATTAATTTGGGGTTTGTGTTGCCAGTGATAATGTTTAGCTACATAATTAATTGATAACAAACCCCCCCAAGGAAACCAGCACACAACACACTCTGCAGACAAACACATCAAACCTCAGTTTCAATACAGGACTCAAGCAGGATACCCCCCCCAACAAACTGAACTAACTACAGAAAACTACTAACCAGAAACACAACAACTTAAACCACAAATCTCACCCCCTGATAACACAGAGCAGCAAAATGAACTGCACCCAGCATTGTAACACAAAGCAAAAGGAGAGAATTTAGATGTTTCCCATTAACATTCATGTTAAAAGGAACTACACACTTTAAAGGAACACAATAACCAATATAAAGTAAGATATATACCCAGCAGGTTATGAGGTGTAAGGCAAATTATAATTAGTATTGAAGTAGCAAAGTACAGTTAGTAAATAAGGTGCCCATAAAGTAAAGGTATAACCACTTGAAATTACTATCAAAGTAGCTATAGGGTGAAAGTAAACACATATTATAAGGGTAGTATAAGGTACTTTATAAGGTATGACTAATAGGCATAGTATAAGACATAAAATAGAATGTATAAAATAATAGGCATTGTAAGAGTGTAAAGTATAAGATATAGAGTACAAGGTATAGAAAGCACATGGTTTTTCACCCCTGCATTGTCTGAAGAGGTGGGAGGAGACAGGGCAGCTCCTCTCAGCTACCCCCCAGAGACCATGGCATTTCTCCCCCACTTTTGCTCATGTCCAATCTCTTTTTATACCTTTTTTTCCTTAGGTAGGTTAAGTGACTATAGTCAATAATAGTTTGGATTTTTATTTTGGGAGGGATAGACAGATGGCATAGGCCTGAGAGTTGGCTCCCTGTGTTCCCAGAAGATGTTATCCCATGTTCTCCCATGTTCTCCCATGTTATCCCATGTTGTCCCATGTTCCCCCATGTTCTCCCATGTTCTCCCATTGTCTCTCCACAACATTCCACCCTTTGCTAATCTTGACAGTTTGGCTTTATCACTTTCAGGAAGCCACTGGAGTCTCTCTGTCCTCTGACAGGGGTTCCTGGAAGTCCTCCAGGGGCTGAGGTTCCCCTTAGCCCATCAAGAGCTTCTCAGGGCTATCACCCCACAAACAGCCATATTAAAACAAAGATTACCTTGAAGACAGAGCCTGCAGATTTCCAGCTAACCATGGACTGTCTTGGTTCACAGTGGGTGTGATCAGGGGAAAGCTTATGACTAAAATGAAAAAATATCTAAGGTGAAGCAACATTCCAAGGCCTTTAGAGTAGTTAAGAACTTTATAGGTCTGGATTAAGGAAGTTCTTTATCAAAATTAATTTCCAAACTTAGAAATGACATTGAAAATAAAGACTGAAACCTGACAATTTTTACTCAAAACAGCTGCTGCTATCACAGGATAACTCTTAAAATGGGAATGAAAGGGGGGCGGGGAGGGGAAGAAACAACAAACAGCATTTTATGGTTTGAAATGGGGGGGAAAGAATCACTTTCAGGCATATATGAACCAAGTCTGCCTATTCAATCTTCAGGAAATAATTCAGTTTACTGCCATGTCAACAATATTGGACTTACACGTGTTGGTAGAGAGTCTCAGGAAACAGCTCCAGCAAGCAGCCAGGGAACCTGTGCATTTTGGAAAGGCTGTGATGGATCCATAACATGGTGTGAGCCAAGTCCCCGTGTCACTTATGTCACTTCAGCAACTTCATTACTGTCTGGACTTGTAACAGTCCTGAACCTTTGTCCTGTGTTTGTTGTGTGTGACAGAAACAAAGTCACTGGCCAGTTGGTCACATCACAGAGATAATGGGACGGAACGTGTAAGCTGTGGCTGTGATGAACTTCTCAAACACTCCTACACAGGAGAGGGTGAGGCTGCTCATGGCACAGCACTGGTCTGACTCCTCCAAGCAGGGGTAGGTTCTCCTTAGCCCATCCTCCTGCTGGAGTCAGTGGTTCTTAGCTGGAGCAAGATGAAGGAACGTGAGGCAAAGCAGATGTCAAGTTGTATTTCAGTTCAATACAAGAGGTTCAAACACGAGGTAACTCTTTAACAGTGTCCCTCTGTGACTTGTAGGATAAGCCACACTGACTGCACTCATCCTTCGTGTCCTCATCAAGTGCCTCATCTCATCTCCCGCACCGGTGTCTGAGAGCAGAGTGGCTCAGAGCAGAGAGTGCTCTCTCTGCAGTAACTTGCCACAGGCCATGGAAATGCGTATTTGCAAAATCCTTTCCTTCTCAAGGCTTCTCTCCTTACTCCTCTTTTTTATCCCCAGCAGAAGACAAGTTATTATGTGGCATCATCCACAAATGGTGACATCTTTTGACAGTCTTTCTGGCTGTGCTGCATTTCCTGAACACATGGCTGAACGCAAGCTCTGATGTGGTTCTGCCACTGTCAAGTGCACTCGTTTTCAGTTTGGCTTTGAAAACTAATCCCTTGGGTCTACCTCCATTTTTAAACACATGGATAATTAAAACTGGAGGAATCTAGAGCAGATATGTCTGTATTTGCTTTTGTTTACTGGTAGTGAAGAAAGACATTTGGTTATACAGGTATCACAAATTTAATTTTTCACATTCTTTCAGTAATAATGCATTATATTAATTAACAATTATTAACAACTCCATGATTCTATATCATGTTGTTTTTATTTCAAAGATGCCTATATTAGGTTAATGTGTACCTTGTAACTTTGTATCAGCATTTGCCTTGCAGGCACTAAAAGTTACTCATTTTCTCTCTTTTGAAGTCTTAGTCTGAGGGGCAGAAACTGTATTTGGCTTTAGCAGCATGTGAGTCACTGAGGAGATTTTAGAGCAGAAAAAGCCTTTTCTTCAGCTGGATAATCTGGGACAGCTTATTGAAGTCAGTGGAACACTTCAATAACAGGCAGAGCTTACTCAGAAGTGTGTTTACATCAACATGTGCCTTAAGCCAAAGTGGCAAAGCTTGTTCATAAGCAGCACAAAAGCCCTTAAAGTACGTTATTTTTTTAGCTATCAGTTTGTGTTGCTCATTATATTTCATTAACCAAATTACATCATTTCAGGCAATGAATTGCACTGGATAAAAAGCCAACCTCCCCATAGTAATGTAGATACTGTCATCACTCTGATCCATCTCTCAAGGCATCTTTGGTTAAGATACTCAGTTACTGAACCTGCACCACTGTATCACCTGAAATGATGCTGAAATTAATACAAGAGTGCAACATTTTCCCAGGTACCCACATAAGGTTCTTTCCAGTACCAAAAGAGAGTTGTGTAAGAGAGGACTTTCCCTAAGGCCAGTGGGGAATGGCCTTAAACTGAAGGTTTAGGTTAGATATTAGGAAGAAATTCTTTGCTACAAGGGTGGGCAGGCCCTGGCACAGGTGCCCAGAGAAGCTGTGGCTGCCCCATCCCTGGGAGTGTCCAAGGCCAGGTTGGACAGGGCTTGGAGCAACCTGGGCTGGTGGGAGGTGTCCCTGCCCATGGCAGGGGGTGGATGAATTGAACTTTAAGGTCCCTTCCCACCCAAGCCATTCTGATAAGGAAATGAATGCCCATAGGGTTCTGTCAATGAAACATTTTGTGGGTTCAGACAATGAGCAGCATTCCCCTGACTGTGCCAGTCACAAGATGTGTATTTTTCAAGCCCCTTTTGCTGGTACTGTGGCTGACCTACAGCCTGACAGCACTGTCTCTCTTGCTCTCTTCATAGAGCTGCAGCCACAGGTACCACAGCACTGTGATTCTGGACAAAACCACTGGCACTGCTAAAGCTCCTTCTGACCACCAAGCTTAAATTGATGTAGTACAAAATCTTTTGGGGATGACAAAACCTTCCTGTACCTGTTACCACACTTGTGAAGGGCACATGCACTTCATGCATACACTCAGAAAACAAACCAGGAGCAGGGAATCCTTCATGGATAAGTTGTCTAAGCTTCCATTTCTTGTAGTTTGTTTTGTATGAGTTTGTTTTGGCAATTGGAAAATCTTCTATAACACACAGTTGAATCAGAAAGTTAGGGAAGCTGAAAATAATGAAGATTAATATATCTACATTTTATCATGGATACACTTACTATTTATTATACTGGTCCAGATGAGGTGATAGTTTGTGAAATGGTGATGGCTTGAAAATGGGCAATTCCACCTCTAACAGGTAAAAGTATTGTTAGATTAGTTATTTCTAGATAAAAGTGGTGACATCCTCAATGCCAGAACAGGATGCATGTTTAAGTGACCCAAGAAGTGACATGTTTATCTGTTTAATCTGACCCAAGAAGTTTACAATTCCAGATTAACAAAACCAATTAAAGATTTTGTGGTTAGACTTTGCCTTTTTTTTTCCTGATACTCTCTATTGCTTCAGATCTGAATCTCCTTGTATTTACTGCACCTTTGTTCACATTGCTGAGTAGTCTTGGAATACCTGAGCTATTTTGCTTTTACACAGCACTGAACCAGAGCACCTGATCTAGGGACAGGTACCAGACTAGGTAAAATCCAAAGCAGAACTCCTGAAAGACCTACAACAAGTCCATTGGAACTTCAGGGACAGCTTTTTTATTCATTCTTTTCAGTAGTTTTGTTTCTCTTACACTGTAGCAGAGATTCCTGCTCGTCCTATCCAGACCTCCCTTCCAGCAGTGCACCATTTACTGGAAAACCTGGTTTTCCATTCAGAGAATACTGAATAGTGCTTTTATGTGAGCTAATCCTCCATTTTCTTCTCTTTTAATGAATTAAGCTTGTTTCTTCACCCTCCTTTTTTAAATAAAGGGGATTTTTCTCTTGCTGCAATATGGTTGAGAGAAGCAGTGGTGCAGTTGTAAATGGCCAACTTTTAGAAGGATTCAGTCTAGGAAGATGATAACAAGTGTTCAGTCACTTGTTAATGGTAGCATTAATTTCTCAAGTGAACATTACCAAGGTGGAACACAGACCAGGCACTTGCTCCTGTGCAAGTGGTGCCAATGAGGTTCTGAAGGACTCAGTTTAACAGCTTGTGTCAGGTGATGAGGTTAATGGAAAAGAATTTTGTTATTCAGGTCACTTAATGAAAATAACCTTGGAACAGCTTAGCAGAGCCCTTGGGGTAGAATAGATTATTCCTCCTCTGCTTCCATCACTGGAAGTTAACCCAAGACATTAGAAGAAGCTGATCTAAGCTGGGCAGAGTAGCACAGGAGGAACATCTGTGATGGTGAGGCTTTGTAATCTCTGCTGCCACTCCAGTGACAGAATAGAACCTTTTAGCAAAGGTTTAGCTTTGCCTGGCCACAGCTTTAAAACAAGAGGGTTCAAGATGCAGGTTATCAAAACACTGTGCAAGAAGACAACAAAAATATTTATCACCAAACTTGTAATTTTTGGCCCATGTGTGGCCTTTGGGTCAGGCAGACACAGCAAAGAGGCCACAGCAGCCTCAGTCACATGTTCTGTTCTGTGTTTTGCTTTGCTGCTCAGAAATCAGCCTCAGCTCCTGTGAGTTGAGAGCTTACACTGAGCTGCTCCCAGATCCCAGGGAGTCTCTGTATCTCTGCACCACCATGTCCCTCCTTATCCCTTCATCCAAAGTGCTGTGAGCTCCCAGGAAAACATGGCTTAACCACAGAGGCTGCTGGAACCTGATGAGGCACCACATTTTGGGGGTGAGGGCTGGTATGTGCCACAAGAAGGGATGAGAAATCACTTGGTTTGATGCCAAACCTTGGGACAATAATTTGGAGTGCCCTAAATCCTGATTTAGCAAACCTCTGGAATGGGCAGGGTTAGCACTATCCCCACCTGTAACATTAGTACATTCTCCTCAAGTGCCCATTTCATATTCTGAGCAACATGAATTCCTCATCTATGTAAAGCTCAAAATCCTTTTCACAGCCCTGGTACAGAAAATTCCATAGAGGAAAACAAGATTAAACTTGACAGTAATAGGAGTGGTAGAGGCAGAAAGGGTTCTTCCTTTGAGGCAGAGGCTCTGAATACAGCAGCCAGTCACTTACTGAAAAAGGAGAGGAGGACAGATATATGCAGTTATATTCAAGCATCAGGACTTCAAAAAAAAAAAAGGAAAAAAAAGCTTCTAAGAAAGAGAAAAAAGAAAAACCCTCACCTTTCTCTTGACATTTAACAAACTACCTAAAGGAGTTAAGCAAAGGAAGAGAGTCAGAGACCTTACAAAGAGAGCTGCTTTGTTACTAGATATCTTAAAATACATTTATTCAACCTTGCTAAGAGACACCAAGCCCTCTATGACCTACAGTAAATCCTCACTATTGTTTTCTCCTCTTCCCCACGAGCCTATTTATCCTCTCCCTCCTGACTCTGTAGGGACCAGCCTGTGTAGCAAAGCCACTCTACACTTGTGTGTCTGGAGGCTGCCAGGGATTTAACTCCTTGTGTCACATCCAAGGTAGCAGATTTATTCCCCCAAATTCCTCGAGCCATCCAGTGAGCCCTGCTCCAGTCCCTAACCCTCCATCTTCTTGTGTTGTGTGTTGGGAACAGGCTCTGTCTCACACATCTGGATTATGTAGAGGTTTATTGATGATGAACTTTAGCTCATATAGAAGCACTGAACTCCCGTGGAACTGAGATTCCATGGCTGGAGGTTCATTGTTTCATAACCAGCCTCAGGGACAGCCTGTGGAAGGTTTTCTAATTACCACTTTAGCACTGCTTTACTTTTGGATTTGTACTGACTGAGTAATATTTCCTGTCATTAGGACTCTTTGACAACAGTTTTCTCTGAAATGCCTTTGACATTTGGAAGGTGAAAGAGCCTTACTGTTCCCCAAAGCCAGCAATGCCTCCTCAAGCAGCAGGATGCCAGTGCCAGGGCGGGCGAGGTGGGCACAGGGAGCACAGTTTGTTTGAGTAGTGATTAACACACAACAAAGAGAGCTGCCAGTGCTGCAAATGGAAACACTCTGTGTGCTTGGGATGTGAGAGCATTTCTGCCTAATTTTGCACTCTGCATACAGTAATAAGACACAACAGGGTGTGCATTAAGCTCATCTTTTGGGAAGTGCAGTAGTAGCTGAATAATGCACACCCTGCAGTGGCTTATTTGTAGTGGACTATGGCTCATTAATTTTACATTTAACTTTTTTCAAATCCATTTTAAAAAACCCCAATGAATCTATTCTGAGGGCAGTTATGTAATGTATCCTTACACTGAAAAGTATTTTCAAATAAAAACAGTAGGGAAAAGAGAAGAAGAGCTTTGCCCAACAGCAAACCAGTGTTTGGTTTGTGCAGGACCTGCTATGAGCAGGTTCTTGGCCTGCTAATGCAGATACATAATGCAGATAGTGAGAGTTATGGAAAATATTCAGTGTTTACTCTTTTCTACCCTTTCTTTTTGTGCAATTACCTGGGCCTTTTGTCTTCCTTTCTTTTTCCCCTTCCTTTTCTTTTGGTATATGAACCAATGCCCATTTCAGATGAGATTTACACATAAAACATTTGGATGGGGTTGGGACTGACTTTCCAGACTGGACATTGAATGGTCACAGGTTCCTGATTAGGAGGCAGACTGGCATGATTTGGGAGAAGGTGGTTCTGCCAGAACAGCAGTGTGTGTGTGCACATGGATTTAAAGGATGTCATTTTGACATGACATCACTTCAAAAGTATGAAGGAGGGACATCTGATTTCTCCTGTTCCACATGAGACACGACTTCATTCCTTTGTGGTTTATCCCTCCAGGTTCCCAATTTGATGATGGACACCCAGTTCTCGGAATTCACTCCAGATATCACCCCCATCATGCTGGCTGCTCACACCAACAACTATGAGATCATCAAACTGCTGGTGCAGAGACGGGTGACAATCCCACGCCCACACCAGATCAGATGTAACTGTGTGGAATGTGTCTCCAGCTCAGAGGTGGACAGCCTGAGGCATTCCAGGTCGAGGCTGAACATCTACAAAGCCTTAGCCAGCCCTTCCTTGATTGCCTTATCCAGTGAGGATCCCATCCTGACGGCCTTCCGTCTGGGCTGGGAGCTGAAGGAGTTGAGCAAAGTGGAAAATGAATTCAAGGCTGAGTATGAAGAGCTCTCACAGCAATGCAAGCGTTTTGCTAAGGACCTTTTGGATCAAGCCCGGAGTTCGCGAGAACTGGAGATAATTCTCAACCACAGAGATGATCAAAGCGAAGAGCTGGACCCCCAAAAATGTCATGACTTGGCAAAGCTAAAGGTAGCAATAAAGTACCACCAGAAAGAGGTAAGAATCATCTACGTGTGAAGGTGTTAGGTGAGACAATTAGTTTCTCTAGTCACTATGGGTTTATTCAGTGTTTCTGACTCTTAGGTGTGATATTGCATGAGCAGAGGAGACCCCTCTTCTCCCAGGCACTCAGCAACAGGACAAGGGGGCACAATGGGCTCAAGCTCTGCCAGGGGAAATTTAGGTTGGATTTCAGAAAAAATTCTTTACAGAGAGAGTGCTCAGGCATTGGAATGGGCTGCCCAGAGAGGGGGTGGATTCCCCATCCCTGGAGGTTTTTCAACTGAGCTTGGCCGTGGCACTGAGTGCCATGATCTGGTAAAGGGACTGGAGTTGGACCAAGGGTTGGACTTGATGATCTCGGAGGGCTTTTCCAACCCAATCCATTCTATGATTCTGTGATTCTGTGCATGTGGGTTAATCACAGACCAGAAGGCTCAGTGCACTTGGTGATGTGGTGACTCTGATGACAGTTGAGGGCAACAGGACTGTGATTTACTGCAGTGGGTTACTGCTTCTACAGCACCAACAATTTCTGTTTCAAAGCTCCTTGAATCCCATTTCATTGTAACCCATCCCCCTGCAAAGAACAGCCTTCAGACATTTCCTGGTCTGTCTCCAGAAGCTTTTCCCAGTAGCTGCTTTTGTACAGGAACTCAAAGTTAGAAAGGGTTCCCTGGCTCATGAAGGTTCACTCACTGGGTTCCTCATTGACTGCAGGAAATAATATAATACACAGTTCACTTCCTGCAGCCACCAAACACTTTCTAGCACCCATTCAACACTAATTCATGAGGGACAGAGAAGTGAAAGCAGCTGAAGCAAACAGGAGAGATCTGGAGGTCTCCCACTGCCCAAGGTCTCCATGTTAGCAGCAGTTTTACCTGGTGAAAATGCTCCTGTGGTGCACATCATGCAAATACTTCACACCTGTGACGCCTCAGATTGATTCTTGGTCCTTGATCCATTTGTGTTTTAGGAACTGAGATGCAATTCCCAGAAATTCAAACCCCTGCCTGTAGTTCCAGAAAGGAAAGTCATCCTTCAGCTAAAGGGCACAGAGCCTTTCAGAAGCCCTGCAGATCCAGGGATTTATAAGTTGATTCAATAAAGGCCATGAACCCAAGGAGAATGCTGACAAGCAGTTTCCTTAGTTGGCTCTGGATTTTCTTCCTCTTTCCAAACCCAGACAGAATTTAGTAGATGATATGTGACTGTTGACCAGTGATGTTCCAGGTTATCTGAAGGAGGAATTTAGTTGCTTGGTTGAGGAACTGAATTGCAACATCTCTTGGATTCTTCTGTGTCTGGAGGGTGATGTGAGTGCTGGAAGAACCTGCCACATTCCTCTTTTCACTGCCTTTCCACATTCAACACTTTGCTTTATGCACTGACCCACCTCTCTCAGTGGTTGCTCCTGTCATCCAAGGTCCAACAG
>JAJPCS010016810.1:963-19566 GCA_021164005.1 Willisornis vidua nigrigula | reverse complement strand
GGGATGGTCCTGCCAGGCTGCAGGGATGATCCTGCCAGGCTGCAGGGATGATCCTGCCAGGGTGCAGGGATGGTCCTGCCGGGCTGCAGGGATGATCCTGCCAGGGTGCAGGGATGGTCCTGCCAGGCTGCAGGGATGGCTCTGCCAGGCTGCAGGGGTGGCTCTGCCAGGCTGCAGGGATGGTCCTGCCAGGCTGCAGGGGTGGCTCTGCCAGGCTGCAGGGGTGGCTCTGCCAGGCTGCAGGGAGCTGCAGACCACACGGGCAGTGCCCCTGGGCAGCCCCTGTGATGGGCAAAGCCCTGCTGGCAGCACTGCCCAGCTCCTTTCGCTCCAACAGCCACAGCAGGACATCACAAGTTGGGGGTTTTTTTAGCAAAGCTTCTTTTTTCCCTCTTTTCCCCCCTGTCAGACCAGCTGCTGCTCATTCATCAGGAGCTGTGACTCCCAGGCAGTGAATGAGGATGATGGATGAGCCCTGGCTGTCATCCCTGGTGTCACTCCAGGGGGTGTGGTGGTTGTTGGAGGGGGATTGGAGCAGCCTGGGCTGGTGGAAGGTGTCCCTGCCCATGGCAGAAGGTTGGACTAAACGACCTTTGAAGGTCCCTTCCAACCCAAACCATCCTGTGAGTCTCTGATCCTCTGGGAGGTGATTAAAGCCAGGGCTTTGCTGCACTCCCAGCAGGAAGGAGAAGGCAAAGCCATGGCAAAGCACCTGCTGGCCCTTTTCCCAGGACCAGGGTGGACCTTTCCATGCATTCATTCCCTCCCAAACCCAGGCTCTTGGCTTGCTTTGAGGCTGCAGAGCCAGGCCAGGCTCTAACTCAGCCCCACACTCATCCCCCCTGCTTTGCCAAAATCCTCTGCAAAGCTCATCTCCAGCAGCCCAACGTCTCTCTCCTCTCTAATCCTGGCACAGAAGATTTTCTGGGAATAAAGGGCTGTCATGAAAGAGGAGAGAAGTGGAGCTCACTCCTGGAAATGCTGGTTGTGCCTGGCTGAAAGGCTGGGTGAGACAACAGGAGGAGGTTGGTGTCTCCTGCTTGGTGTTTCCCTGGCAGGAGGGAGATGCAGGAAGGATTTTAATTTTTGATTTTCACATTTTATAGATTTTAGGACCACAGTGGCTGGAGCAAAGTAGATTCAGTGTGTTCATATTTCCAGCAGCTTGAGTTTAGTGTCTTTCTATCACTGCCCCTGCCCCAGAACAGGGAGCTCAAATTCCTTTTGCTGTTTAGTCTTTTTCTCAAGGTAGAAGGTTGGAGAATATCAAAAGGAGACACAAACACAGGGCAGAGTGACCCAGGAGTCAGAACACTGGAGAACTCCAGGAGCCTGAGGAAGAGGAGGAGCGATGAAGAGGAGGTCTCACTGACCCCAGACTCAAATCCTGAGGGGGTGGGACCGGGGCAGGAAAAAGGTTGGACTGGAAATGTGTAAAGTGATGATTGGATGGATCATACTATAAAAGCCACAGAAATCAGAGCTTGTTGGTGTATCCCTGGGTGAGCCTGGGGGCTCATTTTTCTTAGTTTGAGGGAAAACCAAAATGTTTACCAAGAAACAGAGGAGAGGATTCCTCCACAGTAACCGTGTCACTCCTTATTAGATTTAAGAAAAAGGAACTTTAATTAGAAAATGGATATAAGAAGGATAAATGTTCTTAACTACTATATATATATATTTGTGGATATAGATATAACTGTGAACAGACCAGAGCAAACTACTCCCCCAGCACCAAAGGTAAAAACAAAAGAGAACAATCCCCAAATGGTGGGTTCCTCCTGGAGCAGTTGTATTTATGGACAGGGTCAGTGTCACACCTGGGCTGGCTGTGAGGGGAATTCTCAGTCTTTGCCCAGCGAGGCAGAGACAAGGGGTGAGCACTCACTGCACTCTCTCTCTCTCTCCTTGTCCTTTGTTCCAAACGAAGAAGGAAATCTGCGAGTGGAGGAAAATTGATAATTCCCAGGAATCTCCTTGCAGTCTAAGTTGGTCCCCAGGAAGGAAAAAAAAAAAAAAAAGGTCTGCAGCATGTCCTGAAGTAGCTGTGACTCCTCTCTCTCTCTCTGTGTCTCCTCTCTCTCTCTGTGTGACTCCTCTCTCTCTGTGTCTCTCTCTGAAGCTCAGGGTGCCCAAAGATGGAGGGGGAAAGTAAAGAGCAGATCCAGAAAGAAGAGCTCCCACCAGCAAACAGTGGCTCCTTTTCTGCAGCTGCCCAAAGAAAAGCCCAAAGGTCAAGCCAGCACACAGGGAAAAAGAACCCTCTGCCCACCCCCAGGTTCTGGCGTTCTGTTTTCTCACCTCCATCTCACCATTCAGCTGGAATCTGAAAGTCATTTGCCATCCTTTGTCCTCAGTCCTGGCACTCCAAGCCCAAACCTTTGTGTTGGTATGGTGAGAAAAATTCTCTGAGGGACTCCTTCCACCACCACCTGCCTGTGTTTGAACCTTTAACATCATTAAAGTCACTACCCTCTTATCTTACCTCCTACCAAAATTTGGCTTGGAGTCTTTTTTACAGAAGGAGCTGGGAGGAAATGAAGCCTGGGGGGTGAGAGCCTGGGGCTTCTGTCCCTCCCTGCATTCCCTCTTTGCATCCCTGAAGGCTTGGAATGCCTCTGAGAGGCTGCTGGAAGCCCAGCCCTGGCCCCTCTGCTGATTTATAACCACTCTGTGGCTGGCAAAGAGATGTCTGAGGAAATGCTTTTATGTGCAGGGTCTGGTTTTCCCAAGTGCATCCAGTGGTTGCTGCAGGGACGGGGCCACACACAGCACACCCCGGGCTGGGGGTGGGTGCTGGAGGCCACCAGGCTGCCCCAGAAATGTTGGGGTTTATCAACTCTGAGTAAACACAGAGATGAGTGTGAGCTGCTCTTCCTTTCCAGCTCTGCTGAGCCCCACAGGCATCCCCGTGAAATGCAGCCCAGCGTTGAAATTCCAGCCTGTTGGAGCAGCTCCTTCCCACCTCTGCTTGGGGGGGAAAACAGCATCAAAATTGGCTGCAGGTCTCGTGCAAAGGGAAACACACAGTGCCAGACAGAGCAGCATAAATCAGATTTTAATTTCAGCTGTGTCCTTCGTTCATTAGTCATTCATTAGCTCAGTGATTGAACCGTGTCACTCCTCACCCTCCCAGAATATAAATAAAGATCCCTCTTAAGACAACTGTGCTCCCCAGCTTAGCTCTGCCCTAATGTGGGCACCACCTCCTGCAGCAGGGAGAAAAATGGCTTTTCCCTGCTTTGGTGCTAATGAAAATAGGGATTAACTAATTGTGGAGCTCCCAGAACCAGCTGCACCACGGCCATGGCCAGCCCTTCCCCTGCCTGACATCTGCCCGTTAAACTCTGCCCAGATTCAGAGCTGCAAATGTAATTACACTGCTCGGCTCTCATTTAAAACTCTCATTTAACAACTGACTTGGCAGCATCCGAACAGTTTTAGTCACATGGTTAATGCATGAGGATCCACAACTCCAAAATAAACCCCAAACCCTCAGAGACTCCCCTGCCGAATTGGAAAAATTCCTAAAGCAAGTGTGGAGAGAGGGGATGCTGGGCCAGAGGCTAAGCCTGGCTTAGGGCTGCTTTTCCCAGGGAAAGCTCCAGCCTGGGAATTTTGGGGTTGGACCACCATGGCCCTGCTTTAGGACTCCTGGAGATGCTTTTGGGTGAGGATGTCAGGACATGGGGGAGGCGTTTCCACCATCCCACAGAATTCCCGGCGGTGCTCGGGTTTATTCTGAGTCACACCAAGCAATGACCTAATCCTGTTTGCTGGCAAACACTGCCCTTTGATCCAGCTCGGGTTGGGAGCAGCTGGCTCTGAGAAAACCTTCTGTTGGACACTTCTGAAGTGAGAGACACCTTTAGAAATCCTCTTTATCTTCTGTATCACAGGGGGAAAAAAACCTGCTCAGTGTTATTCCCAAGGCTCATTGAGGCAGCATCGTGGAATCCCAGAATCCCAGACTGGTTTGGGGAAGGGACCTCAAAGCTCCTCTTGTTCCACCCCCGGCCATGGGCAGGGCCAACCTGCACCTGACCAGCTGAACCCAACCCCCCTCTCATGTATTTCCTATTCACACATCTGCCCATCTCATTTCCCTATTTTAATGCATTTTCTTATGACAATACAAGCTCTTATTTCCATTTTTCCTGTTTAGGGCATCCTCCTGTTTCAGAGCATCCTCCTATTTCAACACATCCCCTTCCCTCCAGCTCCATCCCTATGCTTTCCTCCCCCTCCGGGCATCCAGAGGGGCTCTCCCACTTTCCTCCCCCATCCACAGGAGCTTCCCTCTTTCCTCCCCCATCTAGGGGGGCATTCTCTCTTTCCTCCCCCTCCGGGCATCCCCAGCGGTTTCCTCTCGAGCTCCCATTGCCCTGTGCCCCCGGGACCAGCAGCCCACGTCTTGCCCTTCTCTGGGTCCGTCCCGGCTCGGGGACCCCCCTCTCCCTTCTCGATGTGCCCCCGGCACCAGCAGCCCCCGTCCTGCCCTTCGCTGCCCCCAGCCCGGCTCGGGGACCCCCCGAAGTGCCCCGCCCGCTCCGGCGGCCGCGGTTCCATCTCCGCGAGATGAATCACCGGGAAATGCCAACCTCATCTGCCGGGAATGTTAAACAGAGGCTTTTTCAACAAGGACCCGAAGAAAGCGACCATCTGTCTGCAGAGAACGTGCCGTTTTCCTCCCTCTCTGCTGCAGGAGGGACGGAGGGAGGGAGGGACGGAGGGAGGGAAGGAGGGAGGGAAGGAGGGAGGCAGAGCCGAGCCAGGCGCTGGGGCTCACCCACCCAATGTGCTGCTTCACCAAGTTTTGTTGCCAAAGCCGCCCCAGCCCTGGCACTCTGCGGGCTCATGGCACGGGTTGTCATGGCCACAGACCCCTAATAACAAAACCTTTGGGAATTTAATGGGGATTAAAGCTCCGTGAGTCCATAGAAGTGAGCCAAGATGTGCCCTGGGACCCGCTGGCACCTGCTCATGGGCTGCCCTTGCCCTCCATCCCGGGGCTGTCTGGGGTGGGTTTGTGTCTTCCCCCATCCCAGGGCCACGTCCAGCCTTGCCACTGGATCAGGGGGGTGGTTTGGTGCCCCTTCAGCAGCAGGAAGGGCAAAGCCACGTGCCCCCCCCCCCTGCCCATTTTTAGGTTTAAAGCCAGGCCTTGCTTTTCCTTTTTGCTCCAACGGCAGAAACACAAAATGGAAAAGAGTTGCTGGAAAATCACAAATGATTAATTGGGGAAGGAGCATTGCACAGAATCAGCTTTTATCTTTCTGCTTGAATCAGGGCCTCGGGAAAAGGCCCATCTCAGCAGCTCCTAAAAACAGATTCCAAGGAGTGGGAGAACTGGCTCTGATTTATCTCAGCCCATCCCACATCCCAAACCATCCAGCTCTGCTCCCACCCCTCCTGGAAGGGACCTGCCCAACCTGCCCCTCAGTCCTTTGTCTCAGGCACAGCTGACCTGACTCCAATGGGGAAAACACCCAGAGTACAATAAACAAAGAAAATCGTCAGGATCTCTCCAAAATGGTTGGGAAAAAGAAATCCCTCCCTTTTCTCTGTGGTGCTGGTGGCACAGAGCCAGCCCCAGGGTGGCAACAGGAGCTGGAGAAAGGCACAGACCGCTCTGGGGGAGATGCTGAGGGGGAAGGAGCTTCTCTTCCAAAGGCTGTTAAAATTCCCAGCACATGGAAAGGCTGAATTTATTCCAGAGGCTCCCTCGAGCCTTATAGACATTCAGGGCTGGCACTGGGGGTGCTGTCAGGTTGGCACAGAGCCAGAGGGGTCTGGCTGAGGGCAGATACTCCCATCTGCTTCTCCTCAGGGTGGGCATTTGGGACAGTCGTGTTCCTGTCTCAGCCCAAGCACAGGAACCCACGTGGGTGGATCCCACTGGGCAAAACTGCAGCTGGAAAGGTTTTTTGGCCAACAAAGTGCTTCAAAATCTGTTCAGGATCACAGGACTGGGTTGGGTTGGTTGGGTTAAAGTTCATCCAGTGCCACCCTGACACCTTCCACTAGCACAGGTTCCTCCAAGCCCTGGAAGGAGAAGCCTCTGGGAGGGTGGGAGGGAATGGGTGCCTCGGGCAAGACAAATTTTTTGGGAAAAATTCCCTCTGCAAGTTGCTAATGCAACTTCAGAGCCTCTGGGAGGGTGGGAGGGAGTGGGTGTCTTAGGCAGGACAAATTTTTTGGGAAAAAATTCCCTCTGCAAGGTGTTAATGCAACTTCAGAGCCTCTGCTGAGAGGGAAAAAGTCTAGAGAAAAAAAATCAAGTTCAGTTTCTAAGGTTGATCTTTTCTGGGGCTTTGCTGGTTTTTTTCCTGCTTTTTTTGCTCTTTATCACTGGAAAAACAGGAATTTGACCTCTCTCCATTTCAGTGGGAGCACAATGAGATGGAGATGATGCTTTAAACCACAAAAAGCTCCCAGAGAATCCTGAAGTTCTTCCCATCTGTGCCCGAGCAGCTCGGGATGGCCTTTCATCTCCCTGCTTCCCAAACTTTAGGGGAATGAAGGGACTCCCTGCCCTTGGAAGTCTCTGCTCAAGTGCTCCTGGAGCTGCTGCAGGTCTGGGAGGGGAAGCAGGAGCTGGATGGGCACTCTGTGTGCTCCAGGGTGGTCTGCCTGCAAATTCCATGGCATTCCCAGCCCTCTAACTGGGAAAAAGTCAAGTGGTTCTGGGGGAATCCTCCTGACAGAGCTGAGTTATAGCCCAGTTAAACCCTCGTGGCCTTCGCTGTGCTGGGAGATTCCGGCAGAGAATGAAGTTGTTGAAAAGGGAATTCCTTGGATTTGGGCTCTGCTGCTTTTGTGGGGCACCAGAGAATGGGGATTTCTTTCCCTTGCTCTCCTTTGATGGGTTTCAGGGATGTAAATCTCAGGATTGTCAGTTTTCTGGGATGCTACAGGGATGTAAGTCCCAGGATTGTCACCTTTCTGGGATGCTGCAGCACCTTCCCAGGATAATGCAGTGTATTCCCAGTACAATGCAGTGCATTCCCAGGATAATGCAGTGTATTCCCAGGATAATGTACTGTTTTCCCAGGATAATGCAGTGAATTCCCAGGATAATCCAGTGCATTCCCAGGATAACACAGTGTATTCCCAGTACAATGCAGTGCATTCCCAGGATTGCAGTGCATTCCCAGGATAATGTACTGTATTCCCAGGATAATGCAGTGAATTCCCAGGATAATGCAGTGTCTTCACAGGATAGTCCAGTGTATTCCCAGGAGAATGCAGTGCATTCCCAGGATAATGTAGTGTATTCCAAGGATAATACAGTGCATTCCCAGGATAATGCAGTGTATTCCAAGGATAATACAGTGTATTCCCAGGATAATCCAGTGCATTCCCAGGATAACGCAGTGCATTCCCAGGATAATGCAGTGTATTCCCAGGATAATGCAGTGAATTCCCAGGATAGTCCAGTGTATTCCCAGGATAATGTAGTGCATTCCCAGGATAATGCAGTGTATTCCCAGGATAGTCCAGTGTATTCCCAGGATAACACAGTGCATTCCCAGGATAGTCCAGTGTATTCCCAGGATAATGCAGTGTATTCCCAGGATAACACAGTGCATTCCCAGGATAACACAGTGTATTCCCAGGATAATGCAGAGTCTTCCCAGGATAATGTAGTGCATTCCCAGGATAATGCAGTGTATTCCCAGGATAACACAGTGTATTCCCAGGATAGTACAGTTAAAGGTTCAAACACAGGCAGGTGGTGGTGGAAGGAGTCCCTCAGTGTATTCCCAGGATAGTGCAGTGTCTTCACAGGATAGTCCAGTGTATTCCCAGGATAATACAGTGTATTCCCAGGATAGTCCAGTGTATTCCCAGGATAATGCAGTGAATTCCCAGGATAGTCCAGTGTCTTCACAGGATAGTCCAGTGCATTCCCAGGATAGTCCAGTGCATTCCCAGGATAATACAGTGCATTCCCAGGATAATGCAGTGCATTCCAAGGATAACACAGTGTATTCCCAGGATAATGTAGTGCATTCCCAGGATAATGCAGTGTATTCCCAGGATAACACAGTGCATTCCAAGGATAACACAGTGTATTCCCAGGATAATGCAGTGCATTCCAAGGATAACACAGTGCATTCCCAGGATAATGCAGTGTATTCCCAGGATAACACAGTGCATTCCCAGGATAATCCAGTGCATTCCCAGGATAATGCAGTGCATTCCAAGGATAACACAGTGTATTCCCAGGATAATACAGTGTATTCCCAGGATAACACAGAGCTGCAGATGCTGCTGGTGGGCACCACGGAGGGGGAGCAGGATGGACCCCCCTCCACGTCCCCCTGAACCAGAATTAGGATTAAAATTTAACACATCCCGCAAATCTAAACAGCACAACGAGCCCTGCAAAGTCATTCTGAGGTTTTCCTCTTCCGTTTCTGTCATTAAATATAGTTGGGGAAAAAAGAAGAAAAGGAAAAGTGAGTTTTAATATCCCTGAGTGGTGGAAACATCTTGAAAATGCCTCGAAAAGGCTGGAAAGGAGCCAAGCCCAGAGCAGAAAATCTCAAGCTCAGACCTCCAGCAAAGGTTTCCAAAAGTGATGGCTCGGAGCTGTAGCCATGGTGAGGAGTCTGAAAAACCAAAATATATGAGGGGGGAAGAAAGGCAAAAAGATGGGAAAAAAGGCAAAAAGATGGGGAAAAAAGGGGGGGAAAAAGGGGGGAAAAAAAGGAAAAAAGGTGGGGGAAAAAAGCAAAAAAGAGCAAAAAAGATGGAGGAAAAAGCAAAAACTATGGGAAAAAAGGGGAAAAAAAACGGGGGGGAAAAAGGAAAAAAAAGGGGGGGAAAAAAGCAAAAAAGATGGGGGAAAAAGAGCAAAAAAGAGCAAAAAAGATGGGAGAAAAAGCAAAAACTATGGGAAAAAAGGGAAAAAGTACGGGGGAAAAAAGGAAAAAAGATGGGGGAAAGAAGCAAAAAAGTGGGGGGAAAAAAGAGCAAAAAAGAGCAAAAAAGATGGGGGGAAAAAGCAAAAACTATGGGGGGAAAAGGAAAAAAGATGGGGAAAAAAAAGGCACCGAGGAGGAGATGCCTGTTGGCTCTGGGGGTGCCCACTGCCCATCCTGCCTGGCAGGAGAAGGGTTGGCTCCTGGGGGTGCCCACTGCCCATCCTGCCTGCCAGGGGAAGGGTTGGCACCACAGGGTTGGCTCCTGGGGGTTCCCACTGTCCATCCCACCTGCCAGGAGAAGGGTTGGCTCCTGGGGGTGCCCACTGCCCATCCCACCTGCCAGGGGAAGGGTTGGCACCACAGGGTTGGCTCCTGGGGGTGCCCACTGCCCATCCCACCTGCCAGGGGAAGGGTTGGCTCCTGGGGGTGCCCACTGCCCATCCCACCTGCCAGGGGAAGGGTTGGCACCACAGGGTTGGCTCCTGGGGGTGCTCACTGCCCATCCCACCTGCCAGGGAAAGGGTTGGCACCACAGGGAGTGGCTGGTACTTCCCCAAATCACCACAAATGGAAAAGCGGAGATAAAAATGACCTTTAACACTCAAATTATAAAAGGTGGGGGGTGAAAAAAAAATAATGCCAAGCAACCAACCCATGGCATTGCCATGGGCACCGCAGGGTGAAACACGAGCCCTTCCTCCCGCAGCCACACAAAGCACGGCAGAGTAATTAAGCAAATGAGGGCCCCGGTGGCTGCAGATGGAGCTGAGGGAAGAAAGGAGTTCCCGGCGCTCCTGTCACGCCTCACGTCCCACATCTGCGATGGAAATCGGGGCTGGAGGGTCTTTTGTTCGGGCTCAAACACTCCCGGTGGGGATTGGGCTGGAGCGGCTTTTCCTTAGAATCACAGAATCACAGAATGGGTTGGGTTGGAAAAGACCTCTGAGACCAAGTCCAACCCTTGGGCCAACTCCAGTCCCTTTACCAGATCATGGCACTCAGTGCCACGGCCAAGCTCAGCTGAAAAACCTCCAGGGATGGGGAATCCACCCCCTCTCTGGGCAGCCCATTCCAATCCCTGAGCACTCTCTCTGCAAAGAATTTCTTTCTGCTCTCCAACTTCAATTTCCCCTGGCAGAGCTTGAGCCCATCGTGCCCCCTTGTCCTATTGCTGAGTGCCTGGGAGAAGAGACCAACCCCCACCTGGCCACAACTTCCCTTCAGGCAGTTCCAGACAGTGCTGAGGTCACCTCTGAGCCTCCTCTTCTCCAGGCTGAACACCCCCAGCTCCCTCAGCCTCTCCCCACAGCACTTGTGCTCCAGTCCCTTCTCCAGCCTCGTTGCTCTTCTCAGTTGGGTTGGGAGAGACCTCATCAAGACCAACCCTTGATCCAACCCCACTGTGATCACCAGCCCAGGGCACTGAGTGCCCTGGGCTGGTGATCACAGTGGGTTGGATCAAGACATGGTGGATTCTCTGCCCCTGGAGGTGTTTAAGAGGACACTCAGTGCCACCTCCAGTCCCTTCTCCAGCCTCGTTGCTCTTCTCTGGCCCTGCTCCAGCCCCTCAAGCTCTTTCCTCAACTGAGGGGCCCAGAACTGAACACAACACTCAAGGTGTGGCCTCCCCAAGGCAGAGCCCAGGGGAAGGGTCACTGCCCTGGCCCTGCTGGCCATGCTAGTTTGGATCCAGGCCAGGATCCCCTTGGCCTTCTTGGCCATCTGGGCACACTGGTGGCTCCTGTTGAGCTTCCTGTCCCTCAGTCCCCCCAGGTCCCTTCCTGCCTGGCCACTACCTCAGGTTGCTCCCAGCCCTGTCCAACCTGGCCTTGGACACTTCCAGGGATGGGACATCTTCATCACAGAAGGGTTTCCCATGGCTGAGATGCCCCATGCAGAGCTGCCCATCCATCCTGGCAGCTCCCTGTGCTGGCGATCAGGGCAAACAGGCAGGACAAAGAGCACCAAAACACCTCCTGAGAAGGACAAAAAGAGCACCCAAACACCTCCAAGAGCCCATAAACACCAATAAACCCCTTGTGCCAGCACGGAGAGGGTGAGCTCACCGTGCCACAGTGCAAAGGGCAGTGCCCCCTCCCCACGTCACTGCTGCCAGCCAGGATTAGTCACCAGAGCTGGCAGGAGCACAGGCAGGAGATTTCCCCGAGCACCAGACACGCTGCACAATCAATGACTCACCGTCGGCTTGAAGGCAAGTCCTGCATCTTGTTTGCATCATTACAGCCAGGAGAAGGTTAATGGCTCTGCTCGGGGTAACTCGAACCTCCCAGAGCCACCTCCAGCTCCCAGTCCCTCCCCTGACTTTGGGAGGTCCGTTTTTGGGGGCAGAAAATGCCCCGCAGCTCCACAATTTGCTTTGGTTCTCTGCCCGTGCAGCTCATGCCATCAGCACATTCCCGAGGAGGGGAACACATTCCCGAGGAGGGGAACACATTCCCAGAGCTCTGGAGCAGGGCATGGAGGCACAGGGTGGTCCCTGCAGCTGTGGGGGGAAAAAGGTTGGGAAAAGGCAGAGGGAAAGGTAGAGAAAAGGTTGAGATTCAGCTCCTTTGCTGTCACATCCCCTTTCCCCTTCCCCAGTCCCTCTGTGGTTGTCACCACCTTGTCCTCAGCACGGAGGTCACACGAGGACCTGTCAGAACTCCTCAAGGAGCAGCTGAAGGTGCTCCAGGGTGTTCAGCCCCTGCTCACTGCTGGTTTTTCATGGTGACAACACAGCCAGGAGGGGGTTGGTCTCTTCTCCCAGGCACTCAGCAATAGGACAAGGGGGCACGATGGGCTCAAGCTCTGCCAGGGGAAATTGAAGTTGGAGAGCAGAAAAAAATCCTTTGCAGAGAGAGTGCTCAGGGATTGGAATGGGCTGCCCAGAGAGGGGGTGGATTCCCCACCCCTGGAGGTTTTTCAGCTGAGCTTGGCCGTGGCACTGAGTGCCATGATCTGGTAAAGGGACTGGAGCTGGACCAAGGGTTGGACTTGATGATCTCAGAGGGCTTTTCCAACCCAATCCGTTCTGTAGTTCTTGGTGCTGGCTGGTGACTGAGCACCCCCTGCCCTGGCACAGCCCCCAGGGCACCCCCAGGACCTTCAGTGCCTGGATGCCAGCCCTGGGGTGACACCTCAGAGCCATCCACAGTGTTTTATTATTCTCCTGCTCCTTGGAATTGGGTGTTTGCTGAAGTGAAGGCTCTTTGTGCTGGGAATGAAACTCTCCTTTGGGCTTTGCCCTAAAAATGCCAGGGGACCCTGGCAGAGGCCACAGACACAAGCCCAAAGTCCTTCCCTTGCTACCCCCAGGCTACACCAGGGGCCACAACTTCCCTCCCCACTTGTGGGTTTGTTAATAACATCAAATAACATGATCATTATTTCAGTGCAAAGATGTTGAACCCCCAGTTTATTTCAGGAGAGCACCGTGCAGGGGGTTATTGACACCCCCCTGCCCCCAGAGTTTAGATTTGCCTTGGAAAATGTGTAAAAGAGCTGTTTTCACCCCAAAGTGACCCCTGGGGCCTCAGGGGGGCTGTTCCCACCCACAGCCAGAGGTGCAGGACCCCAGGAATGTGGTTTAACCAGGTGATGTCTCCACTTCTGGGGGAGGATTCCCACAGGGGGGTCCAGGCTGATTTGGGAGGGGTTTTGCTCAGCCCTTCCCCTCATTCCCAGGGGATTCTCGTGCTGTTGTCACCTCCTGGACCAGGAGAAGGGGCCAGAGCACAGCAGGGACCTCCTTGTGCTGCACAAAGGGGATTCATCCCCTTTCACAGCTTTTCTACAAATTAAATACAGGCAATTTCTTACCAACCTCAACAGCAAAGTGCAAGAGAAAAAGATTTGGGAGAACTTCCCAGAATTTGGCCCATGGTGTGTATAAATACCAGGGAAGAGCTGGAGCTGCAGGATTAGTCCTTCTGTGAGGTGTTGAGTCTGTGGGCTAAAAACCCATTTTCCCCTTTGGCAGCTGCAGGAAAACTTCCTTGTTCACATCTCCTTTTGAAAATTGGATGAGACCTTTCCTCTCCTCCTCAGATTGTTTCTCATCCCTAATTCTCCAAGTTAATTTAGGGAGAATTTAAAAAAATAGGGAGACACTTGGTAGAACATCACTCCTTGACAGAGACCAACAACCAGGCTCTTGTGGCAGGAGTTTGGTGCCCATCAGCCCCTCACTGGGGTTCATCACAATCCAGGGTCATTTGGGACATTTCAGGGACTCCTGGGAAGGTGAAGGAGCTGAACAGGCTGCAGGAAAATATAAAAAAAATACAAAAAATACTCTGTTGGAGCTTCCAAACTGGCAAGAGCTGCTGCTGCAGCAACTCCAGCCTCTCCAAGGCTTTTTGCAGGAAGGCTTGGTTAGCACCAGAGCCAAATGGGATGGAGAATCCCCAGGAAAGAAAGGTTCAGAAACCTCTTGTTGTGAGAAAGGAGTTGGGTAGGAGGAAATGCAATGACCTGAGAACTATTAATGACTTGCTCTTGGTAATCCCTCCCCGAGGAGAGCAGAGGATTAGGCAACAAAATGCCACATGGACAACATCAAAGCTCTCAGGAGCCAAACTCTCCTCATTTCTCCCTGCACATCAGCCTGGAGAGCCATCCAAGGGATGAGGAGGGACCTCAGTCCCCTCCTTGGGCTCTTCCTCCTTCCTGCACCAGCCCCAGAGGCAGGTCCTGCCTGGGAGACTCAGCCCCACCAGACTGACCCACCCACCAAAGCCCCACAGGAACCATCTGTGGAGCTTCAAGGAGCTCCAGTTTGGGTGGAAAGAGCCAGAAAGAGCCACCAAACAGCACAGCTCAGACACACAGAGTGGGGGTGTCACCTGCCCACTCCCCTGCTGGCCCCAAGGATCACATGTGGGGGCTGAGCTGGTGACAAACACTCTGCCAAGTGGCACCTCCTGGGCGTTGTGGGCACCCTGCCAGCCCTGCTCCTGCACCACAGCCAGCCCACCTGGTGTAGGAGGGCAGATCTCCTGGGGATCCCCCGGGATGTGCCACAGGGGTGACACTCAGGACACACCATGATGACCACAAGTGGTGGCACAACACGGTGAGGTCACCACAGAGCCATGAGAAGAAACCACAAGAGCTTTTTGGAAGGGGACCCTCTCCTGGCCACCTGCCAAAGTTGTTTTCCAGGGATCAAATGGTGCTGAGGAGAAACATCTGAGCAAGTCCAGCCTGATCCTTCCGATTCCCCCTTGCAACTGGAGAGCTGTGGATCATCTCAGTGGAGCTGGAGATGATCTCACTGGCACCAAAATCCAACTGTGCTGCTCCTCCTGCAGGTGTCACAGAATCCCAGACTGTTCTGAGTTGGAAGGACCCACAAGGACCATCGAGTCCAACTCTTCAGTCAATGGCCCACACAGGGGATTGAACCCATGACCTTGGGCATTATTGCAATCAAGTTTTAACCAACTGAACTAATCTATCCATCCATCCATCCCTCTATCTATCCATCCATTCATCCACCCATCTCTCTCTCTATCACAGAATCCCAGACTATTCTGGGTTGGAAGGACCCACAAGGACCATCAAGTCCAACTCTTCAGTCAATGGCCCACAGAGGGGATTGAACCCATGACCTTGGCATTGTTACAGCCAAGTTTTACCAGCACAGGTTCTCATTTTAGAGGGGAAAACCTCTGGGCCTTCCTCCTGCTCAGGGGGTTCAACCACCACTGGCCACAGCTGGCAAGGAATGTTTCATGTCAACAACCAAACTGGCAGTTCTGCTCTGAAGGACAGGGTAAAACTGGGAGCAGGGAAGGAAACCTTGGCAAGGTTGGTGGGTTTGGACAGAACCACCAGCTTTCCTTAATGTTAAAAGAAAAATGCAGATAAATCAAGGCATTTCCACCTTTTATCCCTTTAGAGTGAAGTAAAGGAGGGCTGGGCTGGTGGGATTAAAGGAGGGCAGTGATTAACAGTGTTTAATTGAACAAGGGGGTTTGTGTCCTTGCTGGAGGAGCCCAAGCATGGTCTGAGTGCATTTAACTGGACCTCCCTAAGCCACCCCACGTGACTGTGCCACACCACCCTGTCTGTCCCAGGAGTGACAGGAAAACAAGGCTGTGCACATCAAACGGGCCAAAAATTCATTACAAACTCAGGGGGAGTCTCAAAAGGAAAACTGAGGCTTCCAAGAGGGGATTTCCTTGTCCTAACCTACTCCTCAGTCTCACCAAGACCCAGGAAACAGCAGATCAGGTGAGAAAAGTGAGAACAGAGGATCTGTTGGGGAACTACAAACCCCAGGAGAAGGTGCGTAGGTCAGGTCATGGCCATGCTGCTCTACCAAGTGTGAACAACCACCAGCTGTGCCAGGAAAACCACCAAGAACCAGGTGATGTGGCACCACCAGGGTTAGGATGAAGCTGAGGATGAAGACAAAGCACTGCTGGTAGAAATAGTTGCCCAACTGCTCCTCCTCTGATGAAGATGCCAAAAACCTCCAAGTGCACTGAGAGGAACCACAGAGGTTGTTAAACATTAATTGGGAACACCCTTCCTGGACAGAGATTCCAAATCACCCAAGGAGGAGTCCACCTGTTTGGCTCCTGGTGACTCAGCTCTGGACCAGTGACCTACAAGGTGTGTTTGATTGAGCTCATTAATCAGGAGCTCATCAACCTGCCACACGGACTCACCTGATGGAAAGACTAAAGGTCTAACAGGACATCTTCACATGGAGGTTTTGAGGCATGAGGACAATCAACCCCTCACTCCTGGAGTTACAGCATCTACAAACCTGCCTGGCCACCAGAAAGATCAGGTCACTCCAGGATGGTCACAAGAATGGGGAGAGAAACTGCTGGGATTTCTGCCTGACTTCAGAGATGTAGAGAAGACCCCAAAGTGGGACAGTGGGAAGCTCTCCTGCCTCAGCTTCCAACTGCATCCACGATGTCCCAACGGTGACAGACAACAGGGACCTCCCTGGGCTGGGAATGAATCTCTGCTGAACTCACAGAACCACCTGAACACACAAAACCTTTGAAAATTCAGCTTTAGGGGCAAAGCAAAGCAAAGCACAGCTGTTTTCTTGCTCCAGTCTCCTCTTCCTCTGGCATTTTTGGGAGGTAATTTGGATTAAGTGACCCAAACTACACCTTAAAATACAAAGTACAACAGCCCAGAAGGCTGTTCCAGGGGAAGAATCATAGAATGGATTGGGTTGGAAAAGACCTCCAAGATCATCAAGTCCAACCCTTGGTCCAACTCCAGTCCCTTTACCAGATCATGGCACTCAGGGCCACGGCCAAGCTCAGCTGAAAAACCTCCAGGGATGGGGAATCCACCCCCTCTCTGGGCAGCCCATTCCAATCCCTGAGCACTCTCTCTGCAAAGAATTTCTTTCTGCTCTCCAACTTCAATTTCCCCTGGCAGAGCTTGAGCCCATCGTGCCCCCTTGTCCTATTGCTGAGTGCCTGGGAGAAGAGACCAACCCCCACCTGGCCAGAACTTCCCTTCCGGCAGTTCCAGACAGTGCTGAGGTCACCTCTGAGCCTCCTCTTCTCCAGGCTGAACACCCCCAGCTCCCTCAGCCTCTCCCCACAGCACTTGTGCTCCAGTCCCTTCTCCAGCCTCGTTGCTCTTCTCTGGCCCTGCTCCAGCCCCTCAAGCTCTTTCCTCAACTGAGGGGCCCAGAACTGAACACAACACTCAAGGTGTGGCCTCCCCAAGGCAGAGTCCAGGGGAAGGGTCACTGCCCTGGCCCTGCTGGCCACGCTAGTTTGGATCTAGGCCAGGATCCCCTTGGCCTTCTTGGCCACCTGGGCACACTGGTGGCTCCTGTTGAGCTTCCTGTCCCTCAGTCCCCCCAGGTCCCTTCCTGCCTGGCTGCTCTCCAGCCACTCTGTGCCCAGCCTGGAGCGCTGCAGGGGTTGGGGTGGCCAAAGGGCAGGACCTGCACTTGGCCTTGTTGAACCTCATCCCACTGCAATCAGCCCATCCCTCCTGCCTGTCCAGGTCCCTCTGCAGAGCCCTCCTGTCTCTCCAGATCCCTCTGCAGAGCCCTCCTGCCTGTCCAGCTCCCTCTGCAGAGCCCTCCTGCCTGCCCAGGTCCCCCTGCAGAGCCCTCCTGCCTTCCAGCAGGTCGACACTCCCTCCCAACTTGGTGTCATCAGCAAATTTGCTGATGATGGACTCAATCCCCTCATCTAAATCATCACTAAAGATGTTAAACAGGACTGGACCCAATACAGACCCCACTCCAATCACATGCCCCTTCCCAGCCTGCAGCTCAGCACAATTATGCCTCAAACACACAAGTGTTAATGAACTACCACACAAAGGCCATTTCCACTACAAGGCAATTCCTTCTTTTGTTTTCTTTTTTTAATTCAAAGGAAAAAAAATGGTATTTTAATAAATACTGCAGAAACATGAACCAAACATACAAAGTGACTTCAACAATTAAAAAAAAAGTAATGAATGTCCTGCTTTATAACAGTTATAACTTATTTTCCACAATATTTAAATACAGAAAGAAGCACTTACCAGCTATTTTGTAATACTGCCCTAAGCACTGTTGCATCAGTTAAAAGCTTATTATGGTGGCAAAAATGTCTTTTTGTGGGAAATAACCAGAATGGGAGTGTTTTATTCTTCGTTTCTCAGCTGAAACAAAGTGCCAGGAACACACAGAACTGAGTTTTAATTAAAGAGTTAATCATGGCAACCCTTCACCTTCGCAGCTTTAACACTTCAAAAATGAAGCATCACCCTTGGGAATGAAATGCTTGTCCCTCCACAAGCAACAACCACACTGGGCAGAGCTTAAGAGTCTCCTTCTTTTGGAGAACTTCAGTGGGTCAGGGAGTTGCAAACCAATTTTTAAAGGCTGAATTATTTGGTGGAACAACAGTAAGCAAAAAGGAATTTGCCTGAACCGGTTCCCCCATATCCCATGATTGGTGTCTGGATATTTGTGGGTTCAGCTGGAAGATTAAGGGCAGTTTCCAGTTCCCACTGGGGACCCCTTAAGGCCTCACAGTTCAGACCCCACTTCCTGCCCCCCCACAATAAAGAGCATCACAAAAGATCCATCCCCTGGCTCTGCTGGCTCAAGTGCAGATTTTGGGGGTTTGGTTTGTTCCCAACCCCATCCCAGAACAGCCCTTCCTTCCCTGCAGCGTTTCTCCCGGGCTCAGCCCTGTTCTCCAGCTCCTGCCAGGAGCTCAGGAGGCTCAGGGTTTGCCCAGGTGGGCAGTAAGGCTTTAAGGAATTCTCATGGTTGTAAAAACCAAGGATCATTTGCCATCACAGCTCTTGGAACCACACACAACACCAGCACTGGAGGCCACTCAATCCACACCACGACCACGACGAGGAGCGGCGAGGCAGAGTCCTCACCCCCCAAAATTCCAGCCCTTTCACTTCCACCTCCAACACTGGGAATCCTCAAGCAGGTGTCTTCATCCCCAGTGTGCTCAGAGGTGGATCATGCCAAGCTCCAGACTCCTCCCAAGCCGTGTTCTCCTCCAGGTGACACACAAACTCGGTATCCTCTCCATTTTCACAATGAGCTACTAAAAAAATTAGATCATATCCTTTGGAAAACCAACTAGAAGGTCACGGGGTAAGTTCCTTAATGAGAAAGGCCCATTAAGAATGTCTTCATTAAAAAAAGCCAACCCAT